>JAAEAF010001067.1:0-191002 GCA_011037195.1 Triatoma infestans | reverse complement strand
TAATATATATAGTATAATATATACATATATATATATATATTACAAAGTTATAAATATTATAAAGTATGCTTAGTATGCTTATGTGTATATAATTTTTATTATTTTAATCGCTTAATTTTAAATTGTGTTAGCTTGAAATCGTTATTTAATTTAATTTTAAAGTTATTCTGATTATTTAACTGTCAAGTGAATCTCCCTCCAACAACACAGTTTAAAAATTAGACCCCCACGTCTTGTTTCCATTTTAAGGAAAATTTGCCCCTTAAACAACCCAAAAACATGTTCTTTTCCCACCCAACTACCATGACCATACCTGCCTTTGACCTAGTTTGAGAGTTTAGTTTTAAAATACAATTAAAAAGACCAGTCAGTGTATAAACTGAATTTGCTCTGTGCAAGTCTGTGTTATCACACTGTCTGAAGATGGGCGAACGCCCGAGACCGGTCGATGACCACAAAAAGAAGCAGCAGGCTGTCACGGAAAATGTCTCTGATGCTTTCCAGCTCTGCGGAACCAACCACCACAACACACTTAATTAATTCTATAGGTATGCTACTCTTGAACATGTATGATGAATGTTCTGAAAGCTCTATGAAACTTCACGTAACAGGGGATAATATTTCTTTCTTTTCCAGTAAGAGGAAATTAATACCCTCGTGGTTAGATTACTTATTCTATTCATAATTATGCTATTCATAGTTAGAGCCTCAGACAAGTATCTGTTAGCCAATTTTTCTTCTTAAGTTCAAAGGTATTTCTCCAAACTCACATAAAAGACATGCACTGGAGTACTTTTTAGATATCCAAGACCTAGGCGAATGCATCTATGCTGAATAATTTCTATGCGTTTCAGTATACTTTTACTAGCTTCTCCATAAAACATTGATCCAATCTATCCTCGATCTAATGCAACCTTTGTAAAAAAAGCAAGGCGAAACTTGGATCTGCCCCCCAAATGATATTCGTAATCATGCTGAAGATATTTACTGACTTTTCACTATTTTTTATTAATTCATTAATGTGCAGATTCCAAATAAGTTTGCGATCAAGTGTCATTCCTAAGAATTCCAAATCCTTGTGTGTATTCAAATCCTAAAATGTGAATCCATCAAGTTCTATAATACTTTTAAATGGAGAACGATTGCTTCCAGAGAATGGACGTACTACTGTTTGTTGTGGTGCTTGGTTCCGCAGAGCTGGAAAGCATCAGAGACATTTTCCGTGGTAGCCTGCTTCATTTTGTGGTCATCGACCGGTTTCGGGCGTTCGCCCATCTTCAGGATGCGTTTTTCAGACAGTGTGCCAACACAGACTCGTACAGAGACTTAGTTTCCACTAACTGAGACTATTTTTAAAATGCTAAATTTAAAAATGCTTAAATTTTTTTTTTTTTTAAATGCTGATTTTAGTATTTTAAAAATACGTCTCAGTTAGTGTGAAACTAAGTTGCTCTGTGCAAGTCTGTGTTGTCACACTGTCTGAAAAACGCATCCTGAAGATGGGCGAACGCCCGAAACCGGTCGATGACCACAAAATGAAGCAGGCTACCACGGAAAATGTCTCTGACATACTACTGTGTTTGCTTTAGATAAAGTAACATGTCCAGACGAAAATATCACTAACTGCTTCAGACAATATTCTTTTACAGTCATTTATTCATCTACAAATGTCATCTACATATTGAATTATCGATACTTCACGAGGCAATATTTCTTTTACGTCAGCAGTATATACATAAAAAAAAAGGGACTGAGAATATCCCCTTGAAGGAGTCCTACCTGAGATACGATGAGAGTATGATGTGGTCATTTTCACGGAGGTGAAGGTATCTGCTTATAATAAAAAAATGCTGTGGAAATTAAGCTTATAATAAAATTGATAAATAAGGCATACCTAATCTCATTTTTTGCGCAAGGATGGGATATGGAACAGAATCATATGCGGCAGATAAGTCCAGAAACATTGCTAAAATTGTTTTACCATAAGAATAGGAGATATGTATATCAGTTACTAGAGCAGCTGTTATCAATTGTAGATTCAAATCAAAATTGGTAACTAGGTAACTTCTTATTGGTTCCCAGCCACCATTCCAATCTCCCCTTTATCATACATTCAAATGGTTTTTGCATGCAGGATGATAATCAAATTGTACGATAGGAAAGCACATCGTTTGGATCTTTTCCAGATTTAAACAAAGGCGCAATCATGGTTTTGGAAGAAAAGAAAAAGACTTAGAAAGAATTTGGAGATTTTATGGAGGAGAATTCGAAGTCTAGCCAGAAGTTATTTTTCAAAGTACTGAAAAGTATGCGGAAGCAGGGAGAATGCCCAATCAACTTTCTAAAAGGGAAGGATGGAACAGTATTTTCAGGAGTTATTAGCAGGTGTAAGGAGGCTGAGAGGGGAGAAAATACAGATATAGAAGGAGATAGATGATATGGGAATGAGGAAGATGATTTCATCGAAAAAGAGGAAATATGCAATTCGCTGGGGGAATTAAAGCTAGAAAAATCTGCAGGTCATGATAAATAAGCACCTGAGATGCTTAGATACTGGGAGAAGCAGGAGAGAATTTACTGTTCAAAGTGCTTTAATTGGCTTGGCAAAACAAGAAAGTACCTGCAAAGTGAGAGGTATCCATCATTGTTCTCATCCATAAAAAAGGAGACTCCAGAGAATGCTCTAACCACAGAGGGATTTCACTGTTGAGCGTAGCTGGAAAAGGGTATTCCCGTATTCTTGACAACAGATTGCGCAAGGAAGTAGCCCTTGCTAGAAGAAGAACAATGTGGTTTTCGTGCAAACAGAAGCACTCAAGATATAATATTTACTGTTCGTCAAATCCGAGAAAGCAACAGATAGGTATTTTTGTGCTTTATCGACCTCGAAAAAGCTTTCGATAGAGTTGAACAAAGGAGTAAAGCTCCCATCAAAGCATTGATCTCCCACATTAAGAGTTTCTACAGGACATGTAGAAACTATGTACGAACCTCAAATATGCGATCTTTAGAATTCCTTACCACGATGGAGTTAAACAGGGAGACATACTGCTGATCCTCTGCTGTTTATATTGCTGATGGACGACATAATGAAAAAGTGCAAAAAACCAACCAGTGCTGTGCATCTTTTCACACTTTGCGTTTGCCGATGACTTAGTCCTCCTGGCGGACAATAGACAGCACCTCCAGAAAAATGTGGATATATATGGGCATCGAAGTTGAAGAAGAGAAATATGGCAATAAGCTTGAAAAGAACCAAAGTACATGGTAATGTCAAAATCGGCAAAAATAAAAGCCAATATAAACGGCCACGATATTGAACAAATGTCCTCCTTTAAATACATCGGTGTAACGCTTAATACCAGCGGCAAGTTTAGGGATGAACTTAATCAAAGGCTAAATGCCGCAGGAAAGATATTTTACGCCTTTAATAAAAATTTCATAAGCAGAAAGGAAGTCACAAAAGTAAAGTGGCAGTATATCGATCAATCTACGTTCCAACCCTCACTTAGCATGTGAATCCTGGGCCCTAAAAGAAAATGAAAAGAGCCGCATCTAAGCAGCTGAGATGCGATACTCAGAAAAATTGAGGCGAAGTCTTAGAGGGACAGGATAAGAAATACCACAGTCCAAACAGCTCTCAAAGTTGAACCCCTGATCCAAACTGTGGAAAGAGGTGGTTCGGATACGTTTTCAGAATGGCGGAAAGCAGGGTACCCGGAAAGCTCTTGGAGTGAAACTTACAGGTAAAAGGCCAAGAGGAAGAAGGAGATGGACCTAGGAGGTCAGTATGAAAAAGATGATTGCGGCCAGATAACTGTGGCCCCGCGCCCCTCGCTTTGATTTTGTTAAGCTCTAAAAAGTGTTTGCAAGTTTGATAAGCATTAAAAATTTTTTATTTAATTAGTATTACGAGAGTGTTCAATCTTTCTGAGCTTGACGAGCCATAAGAGTTTTACACCCTTGTGGCTTTTAGCTACAGCGAGTGGTCTCATGCGTCCACGATCGCCGGGGCTGGACCCTAGGCAGAGTTTTGGAAGTTTGTTGCACCATTCTGTCTGGGCTAAAGGGAGATTTAACACTTGTAGAAGGGGGCGGAGGCACCAAACCGCTCTTTTCAGAGCGAGTGCGTAAGCTTCGGCTTGAGCCCATTGTACATAGTGTAAATAGACTAGGTTAAGTTTTAACTGTAAATAGTAGTGTTAGTTAAAATAAATATAAGTATGACGAGCACACCGACGAACGCTAGAGCGTCTAGCCCGTTCTCGGATATAGATGTGACGCCACTTAGCTTAAAAAGCATGACTGGTGATTTACGAAGGAAACTATTTGGTGACGAGCAATAAAAAGTTGCTTCAAAGAGACCACTAGTGACGTGGTAGTGAATACTGCCAAGTCCGACGGACTCGAACAATAAGAGTAACCACAGTGAGGGGGGTATCACAACAGGGTATGTGACCGGTGATCCCATCCTCAGAGCAAGCGAAATAGAGCTCGAGTTGATGCAACACTACCAGGACCCGAGCGTAAAGAAATAAGACGAACGTGTTCATCACTAAAAAAGTAAAAGAAGTGACGGCCCTCGTTAGTGAGATAGCCCCCGGCGTCGCCTGGCTCGAGGGCAAGCTCGCCACGGCCAACACTGAGACAGCTCAAAAGCAGCAGGCCTTGGAAATGGCTGTTCTCTGTATATTGGAGAACACAGACCAAATCAAGGCCGATACAACAAAGCTGTCTGTGAATTCGCGTGAGGCAGCCCGTAAGCCAGCTGAGGTCAGCAGTGATACCATTCAGATTAAGAAAGTAGACACCGCAAAACCCGCACCTGTGCATTCTTATGCGGAAGTGGCGTCGAAAGGAAGCCAGCCTGAGGGAAAGCATGCTAAATCAAAAAGGAATCGAAAGGCTGAAAAAAGTAAAAAGAACAAGCAGCCTGAAAGGCAGGTAGCGAAAAAGCCACTGCCTCAGAAAAAGCATGTGGTTCTCAAACCACAAGATGAGAAGGCAGCTGAGACCAGCGACCACACAAAAGAATTGCACAAGGGCAGTCTGAGTCCTTCTGAGGAAGGATGGCAGGTCGTTTCCCTCCGACGAGCCAGAAACAAGACACTCCTCCTTGAGACAGGAGGCCCGGAGCAGGCGCAAGCCTTATTAAATAATGAAAACTAGAGGTGTGCTGGCCTCCCGGCCGAGCTACCTAAGAAACGGCTTCCGATGATGATAATTGTCGATGTGCCAAGCGACCTTAAAGAGGCGCGAATTATGAAGGCATTTTATGTCCAAAACTTCGGATCGGTATTGCCGAAACCTGATTTCCAGGACTCCTTTAGAGCGTTGGCCTAGTCAGGTGCAAGCAAAAATGTGTCGCAGAACTGGGTAGTAGAAGTCACGCCCAAGAAGCGCAAACTTCTACTGAAAGGAATCCTGAATAGTGGCAGGGTATACACAGAGTGGAGTAAGGTAATGGGACCACAGAAGGCATCACGCTGCTATAAATGTCAAGTGTATGGGCACGTGGCGAAGTTCTGCAAGGAAAAAGAGCCAACTTGCGGACACTGTGTCACCAAAGGACATATGTACGAGAAATGCCCAAATAAAGCCGAAGCCCCGGCATGTGCTGCCTGTAAAGTTTTCCGCAAACCGCACAACTACTCTGTTAAGAGCTTGGAATGCCCAGCGTACCCAAACGCTCTAGATCGACAACATGCTAACACCGATTATGGAAGAAGACCGTAATTTTACGGATAGTGGCCTGAGAGTGTTGCAGCTAAATGGAAAACAGCGCTTGTCAAAGTATTGTATAAACAAGCCCATCGATGATGCGAAGTCGTATCGATTGATAAAACCCCTGCCCGTTTTTGGGAAACTGCTGGAGAAACTGATTATAATGAGATTGAAAAGCTTCATCAGTTTGAGTGTTGCAGCTAAATGCGCAACGCTCAAAAACATTTATGGCCGAGGCACGAGAACTCATCTATTTAAAAGGCATAGATGTTGCGTTAATCCAGGAGCCCTACATGTTCAAAGCTCACGTTAAGGGCCTGGGGTTGCAGCATCGTATCGTTCACGCTTCCTGTGATATGGATATGGACTGCTTGTGGTGTGCAATCCAGACATCACTCTATTGCGTCTTCCTCAGTATAATACCAGTCACTGTACCTGCGTGCTATTAACTGCCGCAAATGGCGTTGAGCTGATGCTGGTGAGCCTGTACTGTCAGCCGTTGTGCGACATACGTCGTCTATAGCTCATTTAAGTCGGCTCTTGCAAGAAAATAGGGGAAAAAAGATAATATTGGCCGCTGATATAAATGCATAGTCACCCATGTGGCACAATGCGCTTTCGATG
The DNA here is from genome assembly GCA_011037195.1 of Triatoma infestans. Classification (NCBI taxonomy): domain Eukaryota; kingdom Metazoa; phylum Arthropoda; class Insecta; order Hemiptera; family Reduviidae; genus Triatoma; species Triatoma infestans. Next base: position 184,654 of record JAAEAF010001067.1, on the reverse strand, counting down.
ATAGAGGCAGGCACTTCGAGGAGTGCATTTTTCTAACGATCTGTGCGACGTGAACGTGCCTGGACACTTGAAGACATATGTAGGAAATGGGAACTGCGCTGAGCACAACCTGACAGGGCACCTGTTGACAGGGTGCATGGTTGGAAGGTGGTAGACTGGGTAACTGGTGATCACAGGGCGATACTTTTCGAAGTTGCCTGTGGCACCAAGCCATGTCCCACTTATGAGGGTATAGAAAGGTACTCAGTCAAACATGCTGACTGGGAAAGATATAAGACTCTCCTCCAGTGCAGTATTAACCCCATGCATGTCCAAGGGGATACCATCGCTGGGGTCGGTATGGCGGTCACGGAGCTGACTGAAGCAATAGCAGGCGTAAATGGGGAGGTATTTAAAGAAAATACCCACTAGTCGCACGCGCCGAGTTCCTTGGTGGACACGCGAGCTGACAGCAGCCAAAATAGAAGTAGCCAGGCGAAGGCGGTACCAACGGGAACCAAATGAGGAATCCTGTCAAAGATATTTAGATGAGTATCGAGGTGCCCGAAGGCAATATAAAAAGATGGTGTCGCAGGCCAAGGCCTCAAGCTGGCGGGAGTTCGTGGAATCAGAAGGCAATAGAGATCCATGGGGTATTGTGTACAAGGTGCAGTCAAGTAAGATGAAGACAGACCTGATCCTAGCTAGTCTAAATATAGACGGAGTATCGGGTGCTGGGTCCTGGAGAGAGTCAACTCAGCACTTACTGAAAGTACTCCTCCCTGAGGATAACCCTCTGGACGACACTCATTTACAAAAAAGTCGTCGCGAAGCAGCCTATGGGTCGCCCACTCTAAATGAGTCCATAACTGAGATTGATATTTATGATGTTAAGTTTGTTATTGGCGAAATCAGTAATAAGAAGGCTCCAGGAATGGATATGATAAATGGAGAAATTGCCTGGAAAAATGAGGACGTTTTAGGCCAGTACCTGCTCGACCTTCTCAATGGATGCCTGAGATGGGATATTTTCCCTGTCAATGGAAAACAGCGCTTGTCAAAGTATTGTATAAACAAGCCCATCGATGATGCAAAGTCGTATCGATTGATAAAACTCCTGCCCGTTTTTGGGAAACTGCTGGAGAAACTGATTGTAATGAGATTGAAAAGCTTCATCAGTTTCAGTCCTAGTCGGTATTGTTTTGAATCGGGTAGATCGACGACAGATGCGATATCGAAGAACCTGGAATTGGTGCGTGGCAGTGGGCACAAATACGTCCTCACAATCTTCCTGGACATAGCTGGGGCCTTTGATGATGTCTGGTGGCCGACTGTGTTGGAGTCACTCAGAGGAAGCGATTGTCCACCAAATCTTCTGAAATTGATCCAAAGCTACCTCACAAAGGGTGGCGGTGCTAGTGACACAAGCCGGCGAGATTTCAAGGCCAATAACTAGAGGTTGTCCGCAGGGCTCGGTGGTGGGCCCGTTTCTGTGGAACCTGGTGATGGAAGAGCTGTTAGAACAAACTGATAAATTGGATTACTGTGACTCGGTTGCATACGCTGACGACCTAGCAATAGTTGTCCATGGAAATTCTCGTAGGGAGATAGAGGAGCGTGCTTGTACGGCTGTGTCCCAAATAAAAAGATGGTGTCAAGGGGAAAAGCTGCAGATTTCGTTCGAGAAGTCTAAAGTGATACTAATGAAAGGCAAGCTTCATCTTAGTCGTCCTCCCTGAATTAGGTTGGACGAACAAAGAACAGCCCATGTAACCCAATTTGAGACCCTGGGCAGCTGCTGAATTGGAAGCTTTCTTTTAAGCCCCAATATTCAGGGTTGCCCCCAGATGTCTCAACTTGTACCAGGGAATAAAAAGAGTAGCCCGTGATGAGTGGGGCTGAAGACTGGCGTGGTCTTAACCATTTACAGGGGCGTAATAGGGAACATCGCAGCAGTACACAGTTGCCTGTTGGGCTGACAAGCTTGACATGCAGTCGTACAGCGGCACTCTATAAGGAATGCAAAGAGCCATTTTTGTGTTGCCGCTTGATCTCCTAGTAGAGATGAGAGCCCTTACCTTAAAGTATAAAAAAGGGGTAATGATTGTCTTGATGGTGAGGAACTGTCTAGTCAGACGCCTCCTACTCTTGCAAAGAAAAAGATTCGAAAGTATGAGATTGGGAAGTGGCAAAGACGCTGGGATGAGGCAGAGGCAAGGAGAATCGCACATGAGTTCTTCCCGAATTACATCACAGACTGTCGATTCGACGGCTGGAGCTATCCCAAACCGTAACACAATATTTCACGGGCCACGGGGAGTTCAATTCTAAGCTCCATGAGCTAGGTTTGAAAGATTCCCCGAATTGCGAATGCGGTGAACGGGACACAATGCATCACGTTCTCTTCCGATGTCCTCTCCTCGACGAGGCAAGAACCCACATGGAATTCAAGCTGAAAAGGAAGGGAGAGAACTGGCCGGGGAAATGCAAAGAGTTAATGAAAAGTCCTATCAATTTTAAAGACTTTGTTGAGTTTGCTCGTGAAGTAGCGGTAATGCGCCGGACTAGACGGATATGTAGCGTTCCGCCTCCACGTGGCAGGCATGGAAACTTGCCTACTATGTAGGCAAGGCTAAGTGACCATAGGCACCGGTTTTGGCGCAATGCGCTAGGTACGGTGGCCTGGAGTGAGCTCTAATTTTGAAAAAAAACAACAAACAAACAAAAAGTTTTGATTATGAAAACGACAATTGCGGCCAGAGACAGTGATTGGCCATGTGCCAGGAGTTTGTCGCAAAAAAGAGATCAGTGGCGAAATTGCTGACAAAACTGTACACCTTCGGGTAGGTGAAACAATAAGAAACAGGAATTAAATTAGTTCACTGGAATGGTCATCTTACTGAAATTTAAAGAAATAGTGTTTTTATATAGAGGGAAACTGACTCGGATTTAACAAAAGCGTGATCTCTAATAGTTCGAATGACATCAATGAATCTGATCCTGGTGGTGAGAGTATGGCCATGGTAAACAATTGGCAAGCCATCTGGTCCGTCCCAGCAATCCAATTCTATACACCGACATCCCATTCTCAGGCATCTTATGTACGCTTCACATGAAGATTCACTAGAAAACTGATCTCCCATAAGATATCTGCAATTAAATACGTCAATAAATAATTCATAATAACAAGGGAGTAAATATTTTAAGCAGCGTATTTAAAAAATGTTTTTGATCAGAAACAACAAAATTGCGCGCTGCCTTTAATCCTTGAGTGAGTATTGTCCGGCAATTTATTGTAATAGCTTGAATAGTGCAGGCACTACTGCAATAACTTGAACGCATAAATATTTCCATGCGACATTTCCAGCAATATTCACAATGACCATGGTGACAGATGTTCGCAGAAGATACCTGACCAATATCTTATTTTTATGGAGATGGTCGGCACTGCAGCATTTATCGCATAAGTATTCCAAAAACCCAAATTATGAAGTTGAAAATGATGGAGAATCTAGGACATTCATGGATCTCCAATGACGGAAAGTGAATATTTAGATGCATAAATCTAAATATTTAATTAGTGAAAACATTTGAGTTTCAGGGTTTAGACCGCACCTGGTAACCACCCTGAGAAAGCTCATTGCAATATGGGCGAAACGTCAGTTTCTAGCAAACCACTGATGCGTCTCAACCCATAAAATCAAGTGTTTTTCAAGAAAATGGCCGCGGAAACCTAAAAGATAATAATTTCTTAGTATTTGTACAAATTCTTATCAAGACTGAGATCAGCCACTTTCAATGGAGATTAATAAAGTATTATTAAAATAATTCTTCTGAATGCAAGGAATCTAAATGTGAACTATATATTCATAGAAAATTTCGATTACAAAAAATTATCAAAAGAATTTTTAAAGAAATGTAAATTTTCGAGTTCATTATTTTGAGTTGTCTAGAAAGAAACAATGGCATAGTTTAAGTATTGACAGGCAACTGGAATTATTTCCACATTAACTGCATTAAATTACACTAAGGCAATTAGCAAAATTTTTGGCAAATATTAACAATATTGCCTGCCTGGCAATATTTCAGTATCTTCGGCAATTTTGTCGGCAAATTTATACCAACAGATTGTACTGAAATGTTACAATATAAAAGCATCTTAATGGTTCAATGAAATCATATTTGAATTTTATATATAGTATCCCTTTATATAAAGAATTGCATTCAAACAGAAGCATACATACGTATTGTGGGAAGATGCAATCCAATAATGGGAAAGAGGTTTTGTCATATCTTGAAACACTTCGTCAAAATGGTAGTCCCAAATTTCATTTTGTTTAGAAAATAAAAAATCTAAAAACTATAAAATCTTTGTTAAAATATTATCCAAGAGATAAATATAAAAATATTTATAAAAGAAAAAAAAATCAAACCTCAACACGAGTAAAAAACGGTTCTTGAACATTTCTTTGAGGATCTTGTAAGTATTCTCTCATATGTTTGGATACTTCCTTGCCATCTACATTTTCTCCTTGCTCTTGAACTAAAAACTTGGTCAAATCTCTGACTGTAACTATTTTGCCATTGTCCGAAGGAGAGGAATATTGGTCTAATATATCTCTAAAAGTCTGAAAAATTATTTCAATGAATTTTGCGAGGCTGTCTATATTCTTTTTTTTTACAAATAAAATTGCCAATTACATACGTTTTCATCGTACATAATTCTATGATAGAGTTCCGCAAAATCGTCAAACGCCAATTCAGCTGCTCTCCTTACATCAATTTCTTGAAAAAACTCCCTTAATTTGTTTGTCGACAGCTTGCAATTAATTCTCGGTAAAAATGCCTTTATATCTTTGAGAGTAACTCTAAACAATATGATATTGAAATGATTTAAAAATATAGTGATATACTCGTAAAATTTTGTTGGTTTATTCGGCTGGTATTGTGGCGTAGATAAAAAAGCAGTGACATCTCGCCTGAATGATATTACAGTTCAAAGAGTGTTAATTTTCTTTATTAAAAATGTCATCGTCAGAGATGATGATTGCCCTTCGTCTAAATTTTTAACGTAAATAGTTCTGAAATAAAACGAAAATAAAAATAAATGTGTCCGAAAGTGTCCGTCTGTTATGTTTTAGTGAATAGTTACCTAAACATTCTGAGTACAAAAAAAAAATACAAAATAAGAATTATGGCATTGTTTAAAAGTGACTTGGATCTAAAAAAAGGGAACTTCTACGAGACCCACGAAGCATTATGTTAAATTTTCGGCCGTTCCCCATAAGTGTAGGAATTATATAAAATGTTAAAAAATAAATGTAAATAAAAACGAAAATGGCGATTCACCCTTTCTACTCGACAACAAAATAGTGACTGATGACAAGTATTAATATACGCATTATAACACAAAATCCCTTAAGTAACAGAATGACACTAGAAGTGTAAAAAATAATCTTGTGGGAAGTTAAGGGCGACCGTCTGATGTCACTGTCACTTCCGTGCTGATAAATTCATTAGGTTTAAATTTGACTCCTGCCACTCACTTGATCAGCTCGTCACTATCATATCACTACAGAGCGCGCCTGGCCTTACACCGTTATTAAGATAAAAGAGGAGTATGTCGGGTTTTTGTCTAAGCTGGTTTTTGGTCTATTAAATATACATTAATACAAATATTTAAATGACCGTATTTTTAAACAATAAGAAACATTTCATTAAACACAGCACTTAAAAAATATCTCTCAATTTTTAAATCAGAAAACACTAAACTAATATTATCAATCACAAATAATAGAAATTAGACTCATTCTTAAGAAATACTTAATAATAAATATGAAGTATTAGAACTGTTCCTGGGAGTCATAAACTGGACAATTTGCTGCAAATTAATACTCACGTTTCCCTACTGCTTTCCATTGCATAGAATTCTTTTCTTAACCACCTCTCAACCTGCAATGGGTAAGGAGCCAAAATAGTGTCTTGAACCAGACATCGCAAACCTCGTAACCAAATATCACATTCCTTCTCTGATAAAGCTGTAATGACAAAAGCACAATATTAGAGGTTCCAAGAAACCCTTTAGAGTGATGTGGACTAATCACTAACGTCCTGAGACATTCCAGGTTAAAACTAGAACAATTCTCTAACTAGCGTACTCATATACTGGACCTGCAGATAGTTGATGTGCACCTATTGCCACACTAACACTCAAACAATTCCTTACGTACTATGCTAAACTTTATATATAATACATTCTATGGAACTATCACGGGATACAGTAAACACTTTTGGCCTAGTGCACTGTACCCAACGGGGGGAGGGAGGATACTGACCCAAAAGAGATAATAGCGATAATAGTTCTTCTAGGTTTGTGGCCAGCGACATTTCTATGTGTACGCTAGAAGAATACCAAACAACATGTGCTATGTCGGAGATGGTTTGAAAGACAAATTGTAATTTCACAGTAAAAATAAAATAGTCGGTTTACAAATTGCTTATTTTTCTGCAGTAACAAAACTTTATTTCATAAACTTTTAACTTATTATTCTTCCTTTCGAAACTATATTAAAATATACCTTACCAGCAATTGAAAGTGACTTTAATTTAAATTCTGAGCCATAAATAATGACAAAACATCGCTGGTTCTCCATTCGTTTAGCATCATCTGACCAGCGTTCAAAATCTTTAGAAGCCCTTCCATGTCGAATCTCTTTGACCTCACGCATTTCAACTACAAATACGTTAAAGATTCAAATAAATATTTTTAGTGGAAAGAAAAAAAAAAAACACTTAAGATTGGCAACATAACACAACTTTATATTTTAGGCTTATCGATCAATTTAAAAAATGTGTGTTATTCTATCCAATATATTTTGTTTACAATGCTCGAGCGTTCTCAACATTAAAACTGCATCATATTCCAATTATGAATCTATAACTAAATATGATATTAGCTGGTGTACACTAATCAACATACAACCCCTCAAAAAAGAGATTTCATCCGTGATAATCAGGTCAATATTAAACTGATGCTATATAAGAGCAATTACAGTGTTTATATTATTTTACTAATCAAATCTCTAATGGGTCGTGAAGATGGTTGAAATGAAGATTAATTAGCTAATGGTATATTTTTACAAAAACTAACTAGTTCCATCATAAGCCTTGGTGGTGTGAGATCTTGCCCAAGCAATCTGTCTTGTTTCTCTTCTAATCATTAGTGTTTTTCTTTCTGGGCGTTTTCTAGAAAAAAATTTAGTAACAATTGTTCCTCGCTCCAGCTGGCTAATAATCTGTTCCATTTCAGGATTGAAACTTCCCATTGTTCCGTTATTCATAACTAAGAACAAGTAAATTATTACACCTTACAAAACACAAATTGAATCACTTACAAATAAAGTGCAAAATACTCACTTTAATATAATATTGCAAAAAAAATTATGCTGTTAGGTAACTGCACAGTGCATTAACCAATAAATAACTTATTAAAATATAACATAAGCATTTACAGCTGACAGTATTCATACATCTACATTGTCGAAATATCTGAAATATTCAAAATGTGTTGCATGATTACAAAAAAAAAATAGGTCGTTGAATAAATAGGAAAAGACTATGTAAAATGGCACAGTTCTCAAAAAGCAATTTTTTGAATATGATATAAACAAACATGTCAAGTCAGTGTCTATCGCAGAAACGAAATAAATCAAACAAAGTTATAAATTAATCACAATAACCTTCTGAACTGAACTGATATCACAAGTGCAAGGTTAACAAACTGCCTCATAACCAATGTTGCCAATATATTCAGATATTAATGTATCGATAGCAAAAAGAATAAGTACTTACAATGTTGAAAGATAAACAAACAAATGATTTATTCTGACAGCAGTTATATTTAAAACTGAAACATGACAATAATTTTAATTTTTTTATAATTTTCAGTTAAAAGTCTTGAATACAGTGAGAAATACAGTCACTATATTCCATTTTCATTCTCTTGACAGCATATCAGGGTGCATTTTACACAAATTTGATTTTGTAATTGAAATTAACTAAAGATAAAGAAGAATTTTTTATCTGGCAAAATTTAATATTGGACACTATCTTCTTACCGCGCTTGCTTCTACTTCTACCAATTCATAAATATCTACTTACAGAACATTCATAAATAATGAAGGTATAAAAAAAAAGGCCTTTTTTTAATAAAGAAGTTCCATGGACTTTAAAACTCCCACATATATTTGATGTTTATAAACCCAATATCATATTATTCTTTAGACGCTGTAGAGTGTTTCTACACATATTATGTTCCCTTCAAATAGCCAATTCAATTGTGAGATTTTTTTAGAAAACCATTACTGTCTTACAATATAATAGTAATTTTACGTCACTACTGCAAAAAATAGCTGCTGACGCTACACATATCTATGTGAATTCGAAGCGGTCCTTGATCAGCGTCGTACCCGGCGTTGGTTTTATATGTTTAATAGTGATGACACAGAATCAGGGTGCTCATCATAATATAATATTGATGAGACTTTTCAGGAAGCTCTAGAGTCAAATCTTCCATAAGCACTTGTGCACTTGCTGCAGAATTGGCAATGTCTAAAGACATCATAACCGCCATCTCCAATCTATGGGAAAGGTAAAAAGAAGATGTAGGATAGTGCCACGTGAACTTACACCTCAACAGACCGTCAGAAGACTGCTGGATATTTGTCAAAAAACGCATCCCACATTCGCTTCCTCAAAAGAATTGTGACGTGATGAGAAGTGGATTTACTGGCGAAATACTCAGATAGGAGGTCAATGGTTGAATCGCGGTCAAGAGGGTAATTGAGAAAAAGTCAATGTGCATTTTCTGGGACAATGATGAAGTGGTACAAACTGAGATATCTGGAAGCAACCCGCTGAATATAGGGTTCCAATCCAGCAGCACGCCCAAGTACTCAAATTGGGTTACATGGGCTATTCTTTGTTCGTCCAACCTGATTCTGGGAGAACGGCTAAGATGAAGCTTGCCTTTCATTAGTATCACTTTAGACTTCTCGAACAAAATCTGTAGCTTCTCCCCCTGACACCAATTGTTTATCCGAGACACTACAACGCTAGTATGCTCCTCTAACTCCCGAGAGAATCTGCATGGACAACTACTACTTCGAGCACATGCAACCGAATCACAATAATCCATATTCTCTATATGCTCGAGCAATTCATCCATAACTAGGTTCCACAGGAACAGGCCCACCACCGAGCCTTGCGGAAAACATTGGTTTTGACCTTCAAATCTCGCCGGCTCGAGTTACTAGCACCGCCACCCTTTGTGTGAGTAGCTTTAAGTCAATTTGAGAAGATTGGGTGCACAATCTCTTCTTCTGAGTGATTCCAAAACAGTCGGTCACCAAACATTACAAAGGCCACAGCTATGTCCAGGAATACGGTGAGGACCTATTCGTGCACTGTCACGCACCAATCCAAGGATCTTAGTTAGCGCATCTGTCGTCGGTGTTCCTCATTCAAAACTGTATTGGCTGGAGCTGAAACTGATAAAGCTTTTCAATCTCATTATAATCGGTTTCTCCAGCAGTTTCCCGAAAACAGGTAGGAGTTGTTTTCGATACGACTTAGCATTATCTGTGGGCTTATATCCGCCTTTAAATAATACTTTGACAAGCCCAGTTTTCCATTGACTAGGAAAATACCCCAGGCTCAGGCATCCATTAAAAAGGTCGAGCAGATACTGGCTTAGAACGTACTCATTTTTCTGACTCTTGCCAATGCCATGCTTTGCTAACAACGCGAAACCTATCTCAACTTACGCATTGAGGCCGACCTTCCATTCCTGTTTTTTACGCACGTCGCTATTGCATCACCCGCGCTCTATTTGACTACGGCAGATATCAGATAATTGTCTGTCACCCTCAACTGCGGTCAGCGGCTGGGTCTGCCACTGCTTCGGGTTTTACTGATCTGCTTCAAATAGCCTCCAATGAGTATACGAATGTTTCTTTCTATATCCTCCACCCATCTTTTCCTCGGCCTGCCTTCTTTCTTCTTCCGATCGCTTATTAAATAGCTTCTTTACCGACCTGTTCTTTTCCATTATAATCACGTGCCCTAGCTACTCTAATCTCTCTTTTATCTCTTGACCAAATCCGGTGGATCGTACAGATCTCTCAGTTCTGCATTACTCCGTTTTCCATTCATTTTACATGTTTCCATTCTCCGTTTATTTTTTTTGGCCCGCAAATCCTTCGCAGGGTCTCCCTTTCCAAATGAGAAGAAGGTTAGATTCATTTGTACATTCATTCTTTAACAATGTTTCACATGCGCACGTTTTGGGGGTGGCGTGTCTCGCCTCCGAGCTAGTGCCCCCCTGGATACCTATATTTATCTGTATTGCGAAAAACAAAGGGAACTAAACGAGTCACAAACTCATGCCAATAATGCAGTCCAATTCGCTACATGCTAATAGCCTTTCTCAAGGCTGCGATACGACCTTTCTTAAAGTCATTTTTTGGAACGCTGGAGATTTGTCCCTTCCTAAGTTTGCTGAACTGATAACTATTATTTCTAGAGAGAATGTGGATATTTTTGCTGTGACCGAAGCTGGAACCAGCACGGACAATCCCAACAGATATCGTTTACCTGATTTTAATTTATATACTACGAAGTTTCGTATTTTACATAGCATGGGTGAAAACGAGTTGGAGGCAGTGGAAATCATTGTCCGGAATCGTAACAGGCAAGCCAAAGTTATTTATCTGTACAATCCACCTGGAAACTCTCCTCCATTAGAGATCCTCGAAGATATTATTGACCGAAATACTGCTCTTCTGGGGGACTTCAACGCGCGATCTACACGATAGGGTTACACCTCAACTAGTAGGGTTGGTACCATAATAGAAGACTTCCTTGACTCCAACCCCGTAGAACTTTTAAGACCCGACAAACCTACTTTTATATATTTTAAGGGTGAAACGTCTACTCCATACCTCGTCTTCCTCCATATCAATATGTTAAACAAAGTATCGCTAAAGACTCTGGAATCCCCTTCTGGATATTGACAAAGTATTCTTCGCCTCTGCATTAATTGAGACCTCACCAAAGATAAAAGATAAAGTGGATCATTTACTTCGATGGAATTTTAGAAAAGCTGACTGGGGAAAATATAAAACCCTGACAAATAAAGCCATTATTTTAGATCTTCACTCACTTTACTCCAACTCACTTACTCTTTACATCTTTGCTCCAACCCTCACAAAAGTTATCAAAAACTGGCTGCAGCCATTAAATCGTGTGCTCTTCACTCAATTCCCAGGGGGAAAATTAAGAGATATAAACCCTTTTGGATCACGAAATTGAAAGATCTGTAGCTGCGGAGGGATACGGCAAGAAAAAAGGCTGAGCGTACCAGGACAATGCAAAATAGTCAGGAATTACGTAAAATACAATCTGAGCTCACTAGAGCGATTCTTGAAGCCAAGCGGAGTAGTTTCAAAAGTTTCGTCGCTAGCCTAAATTACCAACAGGACGGAACAAAAGCGTATACATTTTTAGCTAATGTTAATAATGAAAAACAAGTGAATTAAACGAACCATTGCTCGCAAACGGGAAAGAAATCGCGGGAAATGCCGGAAAAGCTGCAACATTAGCTAAATACTACGCATCAGTATCGCGCCTCTCTCATAAAAAATTACTGCCAGAAAAGTAGACACCAACTTGTCTCACTGAAGAACAAAATGAATGCTTTATTAGCCAGTTCACCAAGGAGGAACTGCTTCGTGCTGAAAGGGATTGTAAGAAAGGCAAATGTCCCAACCGAACTCCTCATCAATATGGGATTAAATGCCAAGAAATTCCTCCTCTACTTTTTCAGTACTACTTGAAGAACTGGGATACCAGCAGAATGGAGAAAATCAGAAATTGTGCCTCTCCTCAAAAAGGACAAGCCCCTTCGGCTCCGAGTAGCTACAGACCGATCTCCCTAACCAGCTCCTGCTGTAAATTAATGGAAAGAATGGTGGTTAACCGTCTAACATGTTATATAGAGAACAACCAGATACTCTCAGACTTTCAGGCAGGGTTTAGGTCTAGGCGTAGCACTGTGGAACAGATGGCTTTACTGAGCCAAACCATCAAGAATGGCTTTCACAGAAAGCAATCTATTGTCATATGAGGTTTTCATGACCGCTTACGATAGATGTGGAAAAATAAACTGGTGCGGAAGCTCTCTAACTGTGGTATTACAGGAAACTTGCTGAATTGGGTTAAATCCTTTCTGGCACAAAGGTTTGCCCGAGTCAAATATCGAAACTCGCGATCGAAGTACGTCTAGCTCAGAAGCGGCTTGCCACAAGGTGCAGTATTAAGCTGTTACCTGTTTAACATAATGATAAACGACGCGATAACTCAGATAGAGCGAATTCCTGAAGTTAATTGCCTTCTATATCCGGACGATTTAGTCATCTATGTCATTAGCAGTAATATTCAGGCTATCACTGAGTTCCTAAATGAAGCACGTGTACAGTTATCTCTATGGGTGACGATAATCAAATGGTCGTAAACACCGATAAGACGGTTTGCCAACTCTACAGCCTATCTACTAAAAAACGTGAAGTCACGCTCACTTTTAAAGACAAGGAGCTAACAGCTAAAGAAGAAGTTACTTATCTCGGAGTAGGACTAGATAGCAGATTAAACTGCCGAAAGCATTCGGAAAAACTGGCAAACAGCGGAGAAATGCGCTTAAGGCTCCCAAAAAGATTAGCTGGTACTACATGGGGAGGGACGCAAGACCACTGATCGCGACATACAAAACATATGTCCGACCTGGCCTTGAATATGGTGGAGAACTCTTGTCTACTGCATCTAATACAACGAGTAAAGGCTTAGACAAGATACAAAACAAAGCTTTAAGGATTATTAGGCAAAATCCACCCCTATAACAGCCATGGAAGCGCAAACAAATATAGAACCACTGGCTGATAGAAGAACGGCAAGGACGATTAGGCTGGTTGAGAAGTGTATGAGGCTGCCTGTCTCCATTGGAAGTTACATATCGCTGCGATAGAAAGACTCATCACAAACCACGCTGTTATCAAAGGCAAGCGGCCTGAAAGAAAAGTATAATTTATTTTGGGAAGAGCGCGAAAATTTCTATACGCCCTGTATAGAAAATATAAAATGTAAGACACCCGATGGTCCTATCAATTGGTATAGGAGATAAGAAGCAAGACGTGCTCCCAAGTGAGTTGAAGCAGTCCTTTCTTGAGATGAAAGCAGAAAAGTCCTCAGAAAAAAAAATCCTCAGGAATTATGGGTACACATTTATACTGATGGTTCTGCAGGCCCCCTTAATTCAACCGCAAGTGCTGGTTCCAGTTGTACTTGAATATTTAAAGGCAGCGTGCCATTGGGAAGAAGGTTCACAAATTTGAGTTGAAATTACCGCTGTAAAGGAGGCAGCAATAAAGCTCGGCAACAAATGCCTCGATAAGAAGCAAGTCATGTTCTTCGTGGACTCCCAAGCCGCCATACTCGACCTGGCCTCTAGTAGTGCGGATACATGTAGTTAAGTTACCGCTAGAAAAGTATTATTAAAACCAGTTAATATTAGAAGGATGGAGGGTTGTTCTCCAATGGGTGCCTAGCCACTGCGATATTCTGGGCAACGAGCAAGTAGACAGGCTAGCGAAGGAAGGTTGCCAGCTTCCGAAGCCTGAAGGCCCAGCAACATTTCACCAGACGATTAGGGAAATGAAAGAAAAGGTAGAAATCGTCTGGAAAAACAAAGCTACAGGAAGAAGATGGGAGAATTTATTACACGACCAATTCCCCTTGACCTTCCACGCAGTGACTTCACGGCAAACTTCCGACTGGCCACTGGGCACGACTACCTGCAAGCCCACTTCCATCGAATAGGAGTTAAACCTGCCTGCTATGTGACAGCTGTGCGAAAATGGATGCTGCCCACCTAATAACTTGTGCCAGATTGCATGACAATAGAAGCATATCTCACTAGAATTTGAAATTTGAACAAAATCGGTTATGGAAAATGCGTCTTTACTGAGAGGTTTCGAGTTTCAAAATTTTATAAAATAGCTCTAACGATTTGTTTGAAATTTACATTCTAAACGTACATATCTTAATCTATCTTTATTATTTTAAACCAGTAAAAGTATAATATTTAATTTATTAATTTTGTGTTTCAACTAACTCTACAGTTTTGAAGCAATCGCCATTTTTAAGGAATCTTTGAGAAGGGATCAGCTTGTACTCAGAAAAGTTAAATTCTCAAATTTTATGTCAATGAAAGCTAAATGTTACTAGAGAAAACATACAATTCTAGTCATACACTTCATGTTAACATGCAAGCTTAAAAATTTTTGTGAACAGAATGATCAAAAACGAAAATGATTTGGATTTGATATTTGACAGAAGATATCTAATTTGACTGTGGATCAAAATGCATTTACATTTAAAAAAAATGCAATATTGATATTTCCTTTTCTTTAAAGTCGTTGGTTTTCATTAAATTATGTGGATCGATTTTTAGCAATTACAGTTTTCGATTATTACAATTCGATATAAGATTTGTGGCAATAGCAACTTATGGATGATGCAATTCTGCGTTTTTTTGGTTATTGCTAGTCGTGTGTATGTTGTGAATAACTAAGTGATATTAGATTGGAATAAATTTAAAATTATAATTATTAATCATGACAGAAGAAGATTCGGTAAGAGTATAACTTTAAGATTATTTATATTGCGGATAATTTATTAGAAAACTTGTTATACAGTTTATTCACCGCAATATGGGACATGCATGGTCTTAAGAGTTTAAATGCAGTATTCTAATGCTTCAGTATATACAAAAACATCGTCATGAAAATGATAACGTCTAATCTAATGTGATTACTTTTAAGTGTCTTAGTATGTTGTAAAGTAAAGTTATTGTTCATAGATATTTGATCCGTCTCAGAAGAAAAAGAAGAAGAAGAAGAAGTCAAATTTTGACATTGATGCTGCTTTGGCTGAGAGTGCTACTACTGAAACATCTGAACAATTGGAAACCGCTACTACGGACAAGGAAAACCAGGAACCATCCCACAATGATAATGAGGCAGAACAAGATGGTTAATATATTCTCTTGCATTTGCATTCTTTGTAGTATTATACATATTCGATAAAAATGAATTAATATTGTTCATTAATGTTGCAGAAAGTTTAGATCTTGAAAGTTTTGGCAAGAAGAAAAAGAAGAAAAAAAAACCATTCAACTTGGACGATCTTGAACATTGTTTACCAGATGGTGGGAATAATAAGCCTGGCGCACCTAGTGAATTGGTTGAAGAAGGCATTGATGAGGTAGGAATATCATAATGTTCTTTTGAAACTATGAAAGTGTGTGCTAAATGCATAAATCTTCTTTATACATTTTTTAGGAATTTGATTTGGATATGGATTTTTCAAAAACGAAAAAGAAAAAGAAAAAGAAAAAAGATTTCGATGAACTTGTGGCTGAAGAAGAAAAGGATCGCAACGATGAAAAAGATTTAGGTACTTTTATTTTGACTTTCATAATTATTGTTGAAACAAAATAATCAACATTTGTATTGAATAGACTCCGCAATTGGATAGGATCTGAGATTGCGTGGTCAAGCCTTTTTTTTTTTACTTATTGCCATGTGATGAATTTTCAAAAAAGAAAAATTGCAGGAAACACAAAACTTGCTATTCCGTTTAGGTTCCACCATCCTTCTAAAAATCCGTCAACCGGAAGTGCGAATTTACTGTTTAGTTTCTTTCAGTTTCAAAAATGGCTGTAGTGGTTTTCCTTAAACTTCGCATAGTAATTAAATACGTAAAGATGTACCATTCTTGGAAAATTTATTTTTGGAGGGCTCTGAGGTACTGCAACGTTAAACATTCCTCTAAAGTGCCCCTTCTGTACGGTTCTGCCACCTTTATAATAATTAGAGCTATTAAATTCATTTTTAGAATACAAGTTTGATGAATGTAGGTTAACTAGAATGCTAATACTAATAATAATAATAATAATAATAGAGTATTTTTTAGAAACTAGTATACATAAATATTTACAATGTATCAAAAACATAAAAACAAAAATAAAAGTATTTCGTCTCCTTCGCATTTAAAATAAACAAAACTCTTCAGGCAATGGTTAGAAAACCGTCTGCCGAGTTGCCACTTTTTACTTACAAAAATACATACAAAAAAATCTTGAACCAAAGAATAAAGTACAATTAATAATTGAATTCTTTAATTAATATTCGTCTATACTGCAAGGATACCTTTAAATATTTACATAGCTTGTTCCAATTATCTGGCCTATTTAAAATATTACAAATTTCATCAAATGATAATACTATTTTATTGAAATATTGGAGCCTGTAGGGAGACAGTATCGGACATATCCCAATGAAATGTATTACATCTTCTTTCTGTTTTAAATTACATAACGAACAAAGATGATTAGCCTTTGGATTGAAAGGATTATAGTTCAGATAAAGGGCTTCTGCCCTCACCTTAAATATTAATTTAGCCTCATCGAACTTTTCCATACTAATATAGCTCATCCTGTACTGAAGTTTGGGGTAAATCAAATGGTGTTGACCTTGTCTCGCTCTAGCAATTGCATTTTCTCTCTCCTTTAATTTCAGTTTATTCAGAAAGACTTCCAGATTACTTTTCCATGTACGAGTATTACAATTACTGAAATCAAATAGTGGGACTCCCATTTGCAAACACATATTTTCCCAAACTTCATACCACGAAATTCTTTTCAAAATAATTTCTCGAGCTACTAATTTTGGCAACCTACTATCTGGAAGTTGAAGTATTTTAAGCATTAATTCATATGTAAGTTCATTATACCAAAACATGCTGTTTAAATCTGTTTCTAAGTCAATTATATAATTTGCCGTATTCCTTGGTAATTTAAATAATTTTTTAATAAAAAACTGTTTCAATTTTTCCACTGCTTAAGTGGGTATTTGAACTTAACCCATACCTGGGCCGCATAACACATCACCGAGCTTGAGGTTGCATAAAAAACTTTTAATTTAGATGTAAAATCAACATTAGGACTATCGATTAACTTAGGTAGAGTTAAGTGCAAATTTCGACGTCTTTAACTTACCTTTAAATTGCTGTTCAAATGAGAGAGATGGTGTCAACCAGACTCCTAAATAATTATATTTATCCACTATATCAATATTTTGTCCCTCAAAATTCCATTTTTCATCATGAATATGTCCTCCCCCTTTCTTCCTAACGATCATCATTTTTTATTTTTCAAGGTTTACTCTTAATCCCCATGTTTTGCAATAATTACATAGCTCATTGATCATATTTTGCATATCTTCCGGTTTATCAGCTATTAATACTATATCGTCGACCTACATTAAAAGACAAACCTTTAAATTCTCAATAGAGACCCCACCACCAAAAACAACATTATATAATTTTTCAAAATAGCTTTTAAAATCATGTACTATTGGAAGAATTGAGAAGCTTACGGAGCATAGATCATTCACTGAGGTCCCCATAGGCCCTATAAAGGTGAATTCAACAGGTCCCCATTTGTCCTCCAATTAAGAACTACCAAATTGGAATCCTCACAGAAATCCAACCATTGTTTTCCTTTACTATTTATCCTTCGATTGACGTCTCTCACTAATGTTACAATTACTATAGAAAAGTAAGTAACATTACAGTCTCCGATTACGATTAAATTATCTTTACAAGCTACTTCATTCAATAAACAATTTAATTCCTCAAAGTCATTATTCCAAAAATTGATATTAATATAAACAGGCACCAACAATATATATCATTATTATTTTTATTAATTCTAATAATAGCATTACTGTTCAATTGAATAAACGAACAAACATTCGCTACCGATATATCTCTTTTATAGCCAATAATTAAACCTCCTATAGCCCTGCCGAACTTTGAATGCCGTACTGCCTGCTTGCAGTAAATATTAAAATCTTTAAGCAAATATTTAAGATATAAACTTTCAGAATCTTCTACATGAGTCTCTGTTAATACAAACATGTTTTTAAAAAATTTAAAAACAAATTTACTATTTTTTACATTTTTCAATCCTGCAATATTATAAGATAGAACTGACAAATTAAAATGATCACTTTTATTATAATTATTTTTAACTTCATACATATATTCCCTAGACTGATCCGCGCCACTCATCATATTTCCTCGACAGGCGTTGTTTTTCCTCATTTCACTGTAACCTTAATACTCTCCCCCTCATTACGTCCAAATCCAAAATTGCTCTGATGTTTCTCTCCATTTCTTCTGTGAATTTACTTCCCATTAGAAACTTAAGAACGAGTATGCCATCTTTACCTTGACATTTCAAGCCTTCCTCCAAACTCCAATCAAATCTTTTGTCTTGATACATAAAGAAACTATCCCTAAGACTTATCTTGCTTTGATTATCTGCATCCATGATTCTTTTCCTGACTTGCAACAAACATCTCTTCTTTCTTCTTGTTCTAGATGATACATCTCTGTGAACAACTATGCTGGTTCTTCTTAAGCTTCCTAGCCTTCGATAAGATATCGTAGACTATCTCTTCTTTGTTAAATACCGCTGCCATAATCTCCTTCATTTTTTGCCTCCTTATTTCAAAAACTTTATTTACTACTGCATTTTCAACACCTAAGACATTTCGACAAATTTCTCCATTACTTTCTTCTCATTTTTATTTTTATCCTTTACCAAACCTCTAAATATTAGATTTCTTATTTTACTTTTATTTATTAGATTTTCAACCGTATCATTCAGTTTATTTTCTCTGATTTTCATCTCTAAAATTTCTTTTTTTAAAACTTGGTTTTCAACAGTTAAGGCGTCTATTTTTCTTTCCAGCGTTTTAAAATCTTCTTTTGAAGGTAATGACATCAATTTTGAATCGAGCAACTTAGCTATATTCTCCATATTAAGCTCCATTTCTTCTTGTTTAGTTAATCTATTAACTTTTGTTTGTCACAATCTATTTCCTCTGGTGAGCTTTTACACCGTCGGTTTTTTTTTATGTGTTATTGGTGTTAAAATCTTGCAAATTAACCTATAAAAATACGTAAAATTTTAACACAGTAAAGAATTCACTGAGATTAAATCACTTGACAAAAATCGTGTTTTTAGCACTATTTTATCGCAGGTAAATTGGCACGAAACACAGAGCCGCTCTTTGTTCTACCAAACGTAACAGGCAACCGAATGCTAGTATATATAGCATATTAGTTAAGCAATAAGTTAGTTGTTAGTTATTATCTCAACAACAGCTCCAACGATTTTCTTTTATACTTGAATATGCCAACTACACAATAAAAATCTATCAGTTTTATTTGAAAAAAAACTGTCATTTAAAGTTATACTTGGAATTGACAGAGGACCATTGTGGCATTCCAAGTTTTAAGAAACCTGTAATAATTATAGGAAGAGAGAGTCGTTTTAGACAAGATTTTTTTCATAGTATTGAGCGCTTCGGATCTTAATCTATCCATTAAGTTTAGTTTAAACAAGGCTATTTAGAAAAGCTGACTTTCACTGTTGAAGTTTCCTCAATTATATCTCTGGTGTATCACTTCATGGCACACAGAATATCGTTGTAGAATGTAAGGGAAATTTTTACAAGTGAATTCAGCGTTTCTCAACTATTTTTTAAACTGAGGCTGGATGAAAACCATATCCGATACATGTAAAAGATACATGCGTGTTAGATACAGACTCACAATTTTTTTTTTTTTTTTTTATATATAATGCCTTCATTGGAACTCAGGGTCCATGTAAGCTTTTAAACTTTTTATAAAAAAAATGTAGAATGATTCTAAATTTAGATATATAACAATAATTATATTGCTGAACATTCTAAAAGTATTTGTTTCAACATGCTATACTGAAACTGAGAGGAAGCCTGAACCTGGTAAGGAAAAATTTTTGAAATTTATAGTTTAGGAAATCATGTACGAATATTTTGAGTATTCAAGTAGTTTTTTTTAGATAATTCTTAAATTCGGACGAGAAAATGAAGTTTTGTTTATAGTTTACTAAAGAGTTTTATTTTAATTTAAATGTTTGCAGCGTCCGTTAAGTTATATTTTCTTTTCTTTTATTATATCAGTTCATTTTTTGGTTTGTTTAATGAGTTCATCTTATCAATATTTGCAGTATAAATTAGCAGGTAGAATTTCCTTCAATCTGCAACACAACTTTTCGTCATGTTATGCAATACATATCTTCTACAAAAATCTATTTTTATGTTAATTTTATATTTTAATAATTAATTGTACACATGTTTTTAGAAAGCGAAAGTACTAAATGGCATGGAACTGATCGGGATTACACCTATGATGAGTTACTAACTCGAGTGTTTGATATAATGAGGGATAAAAATCCCGAGATGGTTGCCGGTAAAAAAGCGAAATTTGTTATGCGTCCACCACAGGTTGTTAGAATTGGAACAAAGAAGACATCATTTGCCAACTTTACTGAAATTTGTAAAACGTAAGAATGATTTAGTATTATATATATTACGTTTGGCTGTTGATATCAAAACAAGCAAAATATTGGTTGGCTGGTGCCAAAGAAAAAAACTTCTAATTTTTGAAAGTTTATTTGACGTTTCGGACACCCTTGGGTCCTTCCTCAGGAACTGATGAGCATTTAACTCTACCCGTCCTTAACTGTTCCTGAGGAAGGGCGGAAACGTCGAATAAACTTTCAAAGATAATAAGTTTTTTTTTTTGTTTTATAATAGAATTTCAAATTCATTTAATCCGTTTCAAAATGCATCTTTAAAGTCTTTTTGAAATAAAATCTATGACGAAAAAATGTAATGTTGATACAGAAAGATTTTTTAAAAATCTGGTGAGAAACTTGAAACTTTCTCTTACTACAACTTTCTCCTACTTGTTTTTCTTCATACATGAGATTTTTTTCTAAATTTTCAGGTGCCCTTAAATTTACACATAAATGTAGGTCATAGTAGAACCTTTCCTTTTACTTGCTACTTCTTACTGAATAGGTGCTTCTTGAATGTGGTACATTATTATGCAGCACCGTCATTATTCCGAAAAACAAAAACTCAGTAACTTTTTGACAAAGTCGCGCTTTTTTTGTTAAATAACCTTCTTAGTGGAATTCTAGCTATCCATTGTACATTGTACTGCAATTGCAGTGGTTTAAATAACAACTTGAGTTGTTCTTTTTAATTTTTGAGATTTGCTGATGACACGAACATATCAACAAATACACAATTCTCTGAAAGTATCTTAGTATCTTTGACGTTTTAAAGCACAAATTCTTGTTTCACTAGAAAACTCAATTTTGAAATCTGGTAAGATCGCAGTATATCCTCACACTGTAAAAACTGTAAACTTATAATTTATTTTTTTGAGAGGTGTGGAGAAAGAAAATGTTTGAACACATTTTTAAAATGCTTCAGTATCGTATGTTACCAGGGATTACAGCGACAAACCAAGTCGATGTGGCTGCTAAAAGACAGTCTCAAGTTAAAAGACCTAATCATTCCAAACTAAAATAAATAGTGCAAACAAGAAGAAAAAAAATGAAACATATACACAAAAAAAGAATGAAACATATACACATTCAATAAATAGTACACTAAATGAAACTATTTTAATAACAGATTTCTCAAAGCTCGTAGATGTGATTCTAGGGAATCCAGGATAATTTGCTCCGCCAGCTGAGTCAGATTCCCTTGCCGACGTTATCAAAAAATTCTGCAGTAGCCACCGGCATTGCCCCCCAAGAACCGAATCATAGTTCCTTTTTCCAAATTCCTGTAGGAACTTTTCCGGAGAAAGTTGATGCACTTCTCATAAGTTGCTCTCTTTCTTGATCCGCTTGGCCTGGTCTGGATCGTTGTTCTCATACCGAATCGTAGGATCAACAACTAGCGCAGATGGACTGTCTTTATCGAATGCGAATATATCTGCGTATCTTGAGGCGCCGTCCGTGCCAACACAACAGACCTCTTCTTAGCACGCATATCTTTTTTCCTTTAATTACTCGAAGACCCCACGTTTGACATTGTGGTGTCGACGAGTGACGAGGAGCATGTTGTTCGGGCATTTTCCAGCACATGGGCTGGAGTTTCGGTCTCTCATCCCACAATAGGCGATCTGTGTACTTAAATATATTTGGTTTAAATGAATTTGGAAATTCTAAATATGAATTATTAAAATCAATTTTGCTATCACATCTGAAGATGATAGGAAAAAGTGAATAAGTATACTGACTGCATTGTAACATAACTCTTTTTCCCTTAAAATCGTAGTATAGGTACAGTACAAATTTTAATTTGTTCAGATTGCATCGAGTGCCGAAGCATTTGTTGGATTTTCTACTGTCTGAATTGGGTACCAGCGGTTCTGTGGATGGTAACAGCCAGTTAATTATCAAAGGAAGATTTCAGCAGAAACAGATAGAAAATGTGTTAAGGCGTTATATTAAGGAATATGTAACTTGTCACACATGCCGTTCGCCAGATACAATCCTTCAGAAGGATACCCGTCTTTTTTTTCTACAATGTGAATCGTGCGGTTCTAGATGCTCAGTAGCTAGTATTAAGTCTGGCTTCCAGGTAAACTTATTAAAAGACATTTTTTTTATATGTACCTACATTTCAGTTCTGATATAAATTTGTTTAAAATTATGTTTCAATTTAATGTTTTCAAAAGCATGAATTTTTTGGAAATATTTCAATAACTAAGTTTGGGGCGAGATAATACAACATTGAGTGTTGGTCGTTTATTCTTCCATATTTATTATCGATATTTTGTAAATATTTATGGTAAACTAAGAATAGGATTAAATTAATTAATTCATCAATATTAAAATGTATGTATTTTTCAGGCCGTAACTGGGAAGCGAGCAGCAATACGAGCAAAAACGAATTGAGCTATTATATAGTGCGATCTGTTCGGTTTGGTGCATTTGTTATTTTCTAAACTGTGTCTGCAAGCTACATCCTCATCACCATCTCCCTTTCAAGACTATATCGATATATAAATCATATATTTATATAAATATTAACGAATGTGTTTATATAAATATATATACATGAATTATGCAATACTTTTTAAATAAAATAAATATAATCATAATAATAAATAAAAGATGGCTACCTCTTCCTTCAATCAGTAATTTATATATTTATAATTTTAGAGAGGCAAAGTTAATAATTTAGTCATTTTGTAAATAAAAGAAATTTATTTCACAATTTTGTCTTATTATTGGGCGATATTTTTTGTTTAAACTATCAATATTTTAATATCGCTTGCTGTAATTTTGATTTGAAACGCTTTTTTTTAAATTTTATTTTACTGAACGGAATTCAGTAAATCCGGTACAATAGTTTTGTTAAGGCTCCTGACAGTGTTGTTATATTCAAATAGGTTGCTCTTCCTAATAATCAATAAACCAAGATGAACTGTCAGCCGCTACCTATATATAAGTGATAAGATCAAGTTTCTAGTAATTACTAACTTGAATTACTAAGTCTGAAGAGAGTTTGCTCAATAGCTGTAGTAAAAAATCGTGAGAGTGTTCAGGATTCATTTTACTTTCTTCTTTTTTACTCACTGCCTTAGTTACATGCATTTCAACGTGCAGAATATTTGGTAAAGATTTAAATGAATTTGAAAATTCGACATATGAATGATCAAAATCAGTTTCGCTGTCACCACATATGAAGAAGGTAGAAAAATATTGTATAAGTAGATTGCATCTTAACTATAAATCGTCGTATGTTACAAAATTTAATTTGTTCAGATTGTATGCCGAAGCACACGATTTTCTACTGTCGAATCGGGTTCCAGGTGCTCTATGGATTGTAAACAGGTAGTTAATTATCCAAGGAAGACTTCCACAGAAATTTTTGTAATTGTGTTGCGGCGCAATATCATCAATTCTACAGCGATGATTGCCATCGCAAACAAGACCTAACTGTATGAGTATCTCTTCACAGCTAGCGTTGACGATTGGTTTCATTACTAATATTTATATCCAATAGCCGCTTCCTTTTCTGCCAACTGTTTCCTGTGAATCCCCATGTAGTAAGGATTGTAAGATTTAGAAAGTAGCGAGAACGTCAGGACCGATGTCTATATGCCATGAAAATGGGAGTGTTCGTGGTGGTAAAAAAATAAAAAATAAAGTAAGAATATAATATATTTATGTACAACAAAAAGATTGCCCTAATTGAATATAAAAACAGCTGACTACAAAGATACATAAATGTGCTAATGGAATAGTTGTAACTTGGGTCATGTGATGGAGAGAACGCTACATACACATTAGTGAGCCAGACCATGGATGTTGATGCCTCCAAAGAATTCCACCATCTTCACTAGATTCGTTATCAACCATACCTTCCACCCACCCCACCTGTAGTAATCAAAATTCATCTTACACGTCCATTTTTTTCCAAGCATGCCAAAAAAAATAAAAAATATTATTACCAAAGTTGTATTTCAAAATGAATTCTTTCCTTTAAATTTTTAATTATATTACCAAATTTAGAAGAATCTGAATAGCCTACAAATGTACCCTGAGTAGCACATCGAGCCATCACCTTATATCTGTTAATTGGATCTCCATGTCCACGAGCAATTGATCTAATAGCATTTATATTTCTGAAACAATAATGCAATCATATATATATTATACATATCCAGAAAAAGTAGGAAAATCTAAAACATCACATTCTCGTGATGAGATTCCCAATCCGAAGACAATTGCAATAGTGTGTTAATTCGTGTGCTAGTGGAGAGCATCATAGTAGTGAGTTGGTGAAGGGATGCGGCGAGCAGAGAATGTATGGTACAGCTTCTGTATTTGACTGGGCATTTCTCTTTTGCCACCACAGAAGTTTTCCTTGGTTGCTTAATTCGGTTTATGCAATATCAGTTTGCACAATTAGTTTATTAACTCGATTTTGTCATATGAAGTACTGTGATATCACCCTGTTTTCAATGGGTGGGTAGCAGAAACCGGACAACAGTCACAAAATGCAGAATATCAGAGAAACAATCTCTGGTTTTTTCCTAACTGCGGACCCAACCACCTGAAACTTTGCTGACTAAATTATATAAACTCTGAAAATATATGGTCAACGATTACATTAAAATAATTTGGTATCAGGGAATAAGAAATATTACAAAGATTTTCTGTTAAACCATGAAATAAGAAATGGAATAAATAGTACACTGTGGTCTCTGTCTGCCAATCTGTATGAACGAGCATCCCAATTTGAAATATTAAACTTTAATTCTCAATCAAGCTTCAACTAGAAAGTAAATATGCTCATCTATTAATTAAAAAGTTGTTAACATTTTTTAAATGAATACTACTAAAAACAAAACCACTATTAAGTAAACTGATATGATAGTTAAATTAAAATCAACATACCGAATCACTAATAGAATATTATGAGGTAATTGGCGTAGAATGACCATAATTTTATCAAAATGGTTTTGGGCGTGGTCAACCAGAATTTCCATATCTAACTTTGATAACTTCTGTATCAAGACTATGTTCACTTGATGTTGTGGTACTTGGGTAAGAATCTCAGCAAGTGTTCGATAATCTGTAATCAACCGTTAGTTTGACTCTCAATCAATTAACAATTATACGAATCTTACTGGTAATTAAATAGTTATTACTTAAGGATTGTTTAATAATTTGATAACTTGTTCAAATAATTATTAAGAAACAAAAAATGCGAACAAGGGTTTATATAATTTTCGAATCGAAAACGAAACTTGAAATTAATGAACAACAAATTAAAATATTTTTATAAGCACAATATTCAAGGTCAAAGATTGCACAATCATAAAATCAGACAAGTTGACTAGACTGTCTTATAGTTGAGACTGATAAAGTTTAGTATGTTCGCTTTTAAATGTGAAAGTTCAATAACTATTCAAACCTAACCATTTTAAAGCCATTCGAGGAAATAGCTGTTTGTATGGACAGTGCGAACTTCAAAATCGTCCATTTTAACCGTTTCCGGGAATATCAATAAATCCGCTTAGATAAAGGCTTGCAGATTCTAATTGATTTTACAATCAGCTAGTTTGGAGCGTGATAGAAACAATAAATTGAAGTCAATTCTCTGCACGAATTAATAGCCTTACTTTGACAGTGGATGAGAGTCCGAGACCGGTCAAAACCAAAATAATGAAGCATGCTAGGACGTATCTTAGATGTTATCCAGCATTGCGAGCCCAACGACTTAAATAAACTACTCATTCTGAAGAAACCTTGTAGTATAATTACATTTGCCACAGTCTCAAATCAATCTAATGTTAGCCAGCGGTCAGACAACACTGCCTATTCTCAAATCCATTACACAAATAATTCATATTTAATGATTGGAACAACAAATAATTATAAACAAGTTATTCCATAACTATTTTGTTTTTATTAATTCTAATGAAACGATACTAGGAATTACATAAATAAACTACTCTGATAATAATAGGTTCAAATGACTGTTCAGCGAAGGATGAAAGAAGAGTAATGATTCTATCAAATGTCTTCAACAATGGTCAATAATTTCTTAACATACATAATAGGCAGACAGAGATAAATGTCAACACTATTTTTGCAAAGCAACGACGAAATGTGGGGGAGAACCTATCAGAACAACATGTTGAATATTAGTTAGTGGCGCTAAATTGTATTTTTTACTTTTTCCATTTCATTTTTTCACAGTTCATTTTTTGATCATCGAACCTAAATCGGACATTTTCCCAACAACTTTGTGAACAGCGTGAGATGGCCGACTACTAAAGTCAGGGCTACACGATTTTTACCTGTGCAGAACATTCAGACGATGGATGAATGCTCGATGATCACAAAATAAATAGGCGAAGTGGAAACTATCACATTCCGGCAGCGCGGCCTAAATGGTGCCAATCTCTCACTGTTCACAACCTTTTTTATAACAATAAAAAATGAGTGAGAAAATAGCATTATTTTTCACTCACTATTTGTTTGTGAATTGAATTTTTTAAACTTCATAAAAAAAAAACATAAAAAAAAAAAAAAAAATGAATGAATACCTAGTTACAAGCATCAGTTTGCTTGGTATGGATTTGAATATATTTAGACATCGGTTACGTAATGCTATTAATTCCAATTCTAATTTGGCCCTCTCTTGTTTTGTTAAGCGTTTGCGTTTTAAAGTACTGGTCTGCCGTGCGAAAAATAAGCGAACTATATCTTCATCAGTTTCTCGAGGGTCAGGACTAGGTATATACCGTTGGCCCAGGGCTATGCAGAATAGGCGATAATCTTTTTCTGTAAATTGAAACTTTATTTTTTATTAATATCTGTGGAGTTAAATTAGTTCACTGATCATTAAAATAATATTATTGTATAAGAAACAAGAAACAAATTTGACAGTCAAATTACATTAGCATAATGGAAGACATAAGTGTGACATGCTTTTACAGTGATCTTTTATAACACATCTAGCTTGCTTTCTGTGAAATGTAGAAAGATGGAGAATAAAAATTCTGCGCTCCAAAATTAAAGAGAAGAAAACAAACATGGAGTGATGATTGCAAATTGGCAATGTCAAAACTTGCCTATAACAAATTTGTCTTTATTCTACCAATCAAACAAAATACGTCTTTGCACATGTAGTGTAATTTACAAACAGTATAAAGACATCTTTCCATTTTTGAAATATAACATGCAACCAGATTTACAATCTCATGAAAATTACAGGAAAAAAAGAAGTTAATTTCAATCCACAGTATATGGAAGGGTTGAAAAGAAAGGGAGCAGACTAGCCTCTGCTTATCTTGACGTTTCGGCGCGAGTAACCAGACTAACAACACCAAGCACCTTACTGACTCTCAACTTCCACTTTTTTTTTAAATTTCTCTTTTTATTAGTACGTCTAATGATGTTGGTGGTTTCAGCGCATTCGCACATACCCACTTTGCAACTATTTAATTAAATTAGTTATACACATACTGGGCAATTCTGTGCTTCACAGTTAACTATGGTTTCACAAATTTCATACAGTACATGTAAGGCCTGCAGAGATCCTATGGATGAATGGTGCAGCAACTGCTTGGTTCTACTTACCCACCCAATTATACTCTAGTTCGCCACCACTCACACACATTATACACTTTACGGAAAACAACCTTCTATGTACAACAGTTGCGCCTAATATATCTTCGCCACTATACGCCACAAAATATGTATTTTAGCCACAATATATCTTCTATGTGGAATGAATTTAGCTGTCTATTTCCTACTTCCTTTCCATATCTAATTCTGAGAAAAACGCTGCTTCCAGTCATTGTGAAATAACTATTTTTAAAGTCACTTATTTATTTGTTAGCTACAACTACAAAAATAGTCTTTCAATTATCGTGTTTTGTTTAAAAAGAGAAGCAAGAAGATTCCTTATAGAAATATATTTGTGTGGTTACTTTCAGCTGCAACATATTATTCAAATATTATTACACGAAGACAATTCTGTTAAAAATGTTCCACGTTTTTAAACTAAGAAATAAACTGAAAAATTAGAATTTACCATCTACTCCAAGCTCCATGGAATACTTTTTCATTCCAGCATGATCATTGAGGACCATATCCTTCCACAGGTGCCTCAATGATTCTCTGACATCATTGGGAACACGCTCGTACAAGCCATGGTCCAGTAGTACCAACTGTGCTTTATTATCTCTTCCTTTTCTTATTAATACTACAAGTTCAAACAAATTATTGATGAACAATTTTCCAATCAATGTTAAAACATATCTGGCGTGAAACACTCACACGATTTTCTCTTACTCCGATTAATACAATTTAATTAAAAGATTTTTTTTATAATCGCAATGTTTAGAAACGTTTAAAAGAGCTGGCCATAAAAAAAGATGGTGGGGATTGTACATATATACTGATGACCTCTGTGGGCAGCCACTACCTCAAGACCATGAAGCTTCAGTTAAATTTGAATGTAACTGAGAGGCCTCCCGAAACCCCTTAAAATATTTTTTTGGAAAAATATTTGAAATAATCTGTTTCAATCGTGATCTGTTTTTATCTGTGCATTAAGCATTTCAAGTTTAAAGAAAATCGTGGGAGCATTTTGAGAAACCTCCAAATTACTCACAAAACCTATTCTGTAAAGTCGCTCCTACGATTTTCTTCAAATTTCAAATTCTATTAATGATTCTAATGTGTATTTAATATTATATAGGTGATGAAACCATATATTATACAAAAGTGAAAAACATAACGCTTCTGTTCCTCCAGAACTCCCAAAAAATCAGTCTCCTGAGAAAATAAAAGTGACAGGTATGTAAACGAAGTTTAAAGAAAATCGTTGGAGCCGTTTTTGAAAAAAATACGAAAGACTCTTCCGCACTTCCGGTTGATGAATTTTGCCCAACATCTTCATGTCAGATGCGGTGGTAGTGCTTAAATGGAATACAATTTGAGCTTCCGGCGATTTTTTGTTTTTGTGATATTCCGTTCACACACCAACCTACAAACACACAGATTACAGAGCATTCGCTAAAAACATTCTGTTTTTAAGAGATCGCAAAACAAGTACATCCGTTGTTTAAGCTTAAATGATAGTTACGGAAACGAAAATTTCTGTTAATGTGCATATGCGCATTGACTACTAATTTTTTCTTTCTTTTTTTCGCGATTTACTCAAAAATGGCTTCAACGATTTTCTTTAAACTTTCCACACTAACTATACACATGAATTTATATATTTTTAATTTCAGAAATTCTTACAGGAAAATGAGTTCTGAAGTTCCATTTCAGTACATACACGGTCTATAAGATTTTAAGGTATTTTCAGTCGCATTCCAATTGAAACTTTGCAAAATAAGTTTCAGATGTTCTAGAATTTTCTGTAATGATTTCTTCGACTTGAATGATTCTTCTTTAAACTTGGAATGTTTCCTACACTTGGAAATCGTTTGAGTAAACATGGCAAACGTCATGCACAAAGACAGAACAATAAGTATTCGGCTATAATTCGATTAGAATTAAAGGAACAGTGATAAGGGCATTACTTAATTTTCACTTAGTTTTTAAACAAAAAAGAAAGGTCATTTACTGTTGCCTGGATGTGGATCTGCATGAACAAAACCAGTGTGAAAGATCTGTTCGGCAAATGTTGTAAACAATTTGTAATCAATGTCGGCCAAAGAAAATTGTTTCTCCTTTAATTTTTCGGTCTCACTGATCTTGATACCATCAATCCAATCAGTGGTCAATACACGCTAAAAATAAATATTAAATCATTATATAATAATAATGAAGGTAGAAATAATAGAGATCTTTCTGAAGGAACATTACCGTACTGCTCAGCTCCCACAAGACTTTAGGCACATAAACAAAAGGAAAGTGTTTCAAATCTTTTGCACACTGTTCAGAATTCTGTGCTTCGTTTAAAAAGTTCAATTCTTTTTCTAGTGTTCCTTTTAATTCCTGAAAATATGAATTACCTGCTTTATTTCTAGCACCTAATTATCTCACCGAAAGCTCTCCCAAAATGGATTCTCAAAAGTCTTGATACACAATTTATGAGTTTCAAGAATTTACTTTCTATTTTTTACGCGTGCCTGTAAGAGTTAGAGATTTAATTTTTCATAAAGAATCTTATAATATAGCATTAAGGTGATAGGTATTTTCCAATCTTTAAAATAAAAATAATCTGTTTGCTTTAAAAACGGTAAATAATGAATGATAGCCAACTTCTTTTTTTTTTTTAATATTATGTGATATACGCTTACAACAAATGTTAGAGTGTTCTCACATTGAGGACCCAAGCAAAGTCAAAGTCTGGATGAAGCCAGGCAGCTATTTTCAACAATATTGTCAGTGTGGTAACGTCGCCAACAAATCTGTCTTGAAGATCTAAGTATTGCGCCTTCACCGCTACATCTTCACCATTTTTGGTCTTTGCTTTAAATACCTACCAGTAACATAATGTATAAATATAATATATAAAATCTAGAAGCCGGAATTAGTTAGGGCTGCATTCTTGACAGGCCATAAACTACCAGATTTCATTCATAATAACTAGAGAGAACAGAAATATTTAATTTCCACAAATTATATAAGTGAAAAATTAAGAAAGAAGATAAAAGTACTTAGATGGATTAGAGTCTGATCTGGATTTTTTATCTGGATCCGAGTGTATTTATTTTTGTCTGGGATAGTTAATGGGTCCAGGAGGTTATGGATATCAACCGGACTTGATGCTTATAATAATAATGATAATAAAATAAATTCAGGGAAAATGTATAGCAAGTACTTGCGCTAGACTGGCTGCAGCAATCGGTACTTCATCAAACGAGTCAAATATTTCGTTTACAGTCTTTCCAAAATCTTCTAAAAAAAGTTGATGAACTTCACTCGGCTCTCTGGCAAGGCACTTATCTTGCAAAACCTAAACAATAAATATATGTATATATTTAACATCACATCATTCATGAATGTAATAAAAGAGTGAGTAAACTGGAAATAACAGAAACATTTTCTTTATAATAAATGACAAGATCTGAAGATGGCCTAATGTGAAATCAATTGTTTGAAAGTCTTAAAATTAATGCTACTGAAGGAAGTACGTTACATAACATGAATTCCTCCATCAGAATGGAGTAGTGAATTTATTTATTTATTTTAAGCGATGAACTAGATTATAAATTGTAATGAAATGAATATACGTTAAAACAGAAGCAAGGCAGAACCTTATTCTTAAAAAAGATGAATAAACTCACATTATTTTCACTCACTGCAAATTTCTAAAATTTATACTTTAGCAATCTACTCTTAACACTATATAGGCAGCATGGTCGTACATTAAAACGAAATGAAATTTTAGATAATATTCTAAAGAAACACCCAAAAATAAATTTTCCTGAAAAAGTATTATAAAAGGTATAAGCTTAGGAGTGAATGTGCAGTGAATAAGCCAGGTTTAAAAAATATGTTTGGACGTAATTGAGAAAATTGCAAGAAATTGAAAAAATATTCTTAAATCTAATGATGATATCTAAAGAACGTCTCTGTAGCTTTATGTTTTCTTTCTTTTCGAAATATTTCGTTTTTCTCTCTCACAAGCGCAAACAAGAGAGAGCGAGAGAGCAAAAGAGAGTGAGAGAGCAAAAGAGAAACAGCCTTTTTTTCTTCATACCTATACTTTTAATTTGCTACGTTAGGATTTATCGCAATCTACCAAATTTCCATGGGAAATTCACGTTTTGAGATTTTCTGAATAAGAAAAGAAATTTTTAACATATGCTAAAATATATGTGTGCTCGTGTTTATTATCAACATAAAACTCAACAATTAAAAATCGCAGCAAAATCAAAGTTGAGCCAGGTAACGAAAAGCGAATACGAAATCTGTCGGAAATGGAAGTTCAACAAAACTGAATTTTTTTCTGTTTTCGCGATTTTAAACTTGCATACTAACTAAACACATACATTTTATATATATACCTATCAGTCTTTTATTTGAATCATTCCTCTAAGTGCCACATGAATGTAATTTACGGTTATTCTACCGTCGTGAAATGAGAGGTTTATTCTGTTTCTGGATTACGGTTCCTGATACCCGGATTAGGGTTCCGGATATCAGAGTAAAAGTTAAGCACTTAATGGTTACAATATTATGGTTAATTTATCACCTAAACAAAAATCCAAATTTGATGGAAATGTGTATGGAATTGTAACAACTCCAATAAGGGAATGACGCATGAATAATGCATTTTTAATACTCAGAGGGCTGGACATCATATATTTCTGGTGAAAACTCAATTTAGAAAATTTGATTGCTCTAAAACTTTTTCTCACAACTGAAACGTATGAAAGAGTTTTTTTCTCTGTATACTGCAGAGTGTAGATAGTAAATTCAAGAAAATAATAGACACTGTTTTTCCAATTTGCGTAAAATCGATACAATCGTATTTTTGAATGGGAGTAGGTGATGGGTGACACTGCCAGTGTTGTCGCTCAAACTTTCAAATAAAAATCAAAAGTAATGATTGGTGGTCTTTTATGACTTGAACAAGTCAGATGAAGGCTGTAGCAACGAGAACGATTTGTTGAAATGGAACGAATTAGTAGAAATATTCTTGAGGGAATGAATCGACTGAATATTTCTCTGAGACTATATAATCTTTCAAGTGTATACATGTTCTAGAAGCTCTTTTAATACCAATTTTAAAACAAATTATTTTTCAGAAATGACAATATTTTGAACTCTTTAGAAACCTTTTATTTTTTGTAAATATTTTATTTGTTTGGCAATAAACTGAACATATTCAAATATAAATGATTACCCTGAGTGTGTCAATGTATTCCTTTGGTAAAATGTGATCCATGATAACAAGGCCTTGCCCTAGCTTCACATAAAGACCACCGTTGCGTAAACATCCTTCAAGAATTTGTTCTGCCGATTGTCTGTGTACTCTTTCTAGAGTTTCCACATATCGATAATCATCCTCAGACAAGCCGTACGTAGACCACATATAATTTAGGGAGATTCTTGTTGCTATGTATGACGATCTTCGAAAACAAAAATTGAATGCTATATAATCAATATTTGAATAGAAGAATCTAATATTATAATTGTTGAATATGTGGATGTTATAATTAATGTGAAAATTACAATTTACTCAGTCAGTTTTGAATGTAGTAATTCGCTATATATATGTAATTTAAAGATAATTGTGAAAAGTACAAAATGAAACCTTGTAATAAAAGCATCGAAAGTAATTTAAAAGTGGCTGCTACCACTAACAGCGGAATGAATCTTAAAAACTATTACTCAATGCTACGGGTAATTCATCAAACATTTAAATACTTCTAAAGCAAAGCGTGGTATTAAAAAATTACACAAAAACCGATGCAACAATGACAAAATTCATTTCAGAAACTATTACATATTGTATATATATATTTTTTTTTTGCAAAAAAAGAACCTTATATCGGAGATATTTTCTGTGATACCCTCAATTGAGTGTATCAACTAAATTTGCTCTGTGCAAGTCTATGTTATCACACTGTTTTTATGGGCGAACGTCCGAAACCAGTCGATGATCACAAAAAGAAGCAGGCTATCATGGAAAATATCTCTGATGCTTTCCAGCTCTGCAGAACAAGCCACAACCTTAAACTTCATAAATTCTAAAGTTTATTTCCACAGACCAATGTTACTTGAGTTAAACATTTATTTATAGTTATCTTCTAGAAATAAAGCGAGCTGAAATTTTACAACTACATAAGATATACTTACCTAAAGAATCTGCCAACACCTCCGATGGTTATCCTAACAAATCTTCGCTCCTTGGCAGGTCTGGTATAGTAAAAAGTAGCTCCTCCGCAACCCAAAATTGCTAAACTTAGGCCTAACTTTGTCCACTTCTGTTTCGATGACTTAATCTGGCCTATATTCTTGGTTAAACTAATATTTCTACAAAATCTAATAACGTTTTTAAAATTAATCCTGATAGGTCTTGTACTTAGTGCCATTGAGAACGTATGAAGTGACTAGAAAGTTGGCAAAGAAAAGAAAGTCGGATTCAAAATTACTTTCACCAAACTAAACAAATCATTTTCCACACTTACCACATATGAATATGGTGTCGTCCAATATCTTACGAGATTTTAATAACTTGAAAATCATTAATAGTGATCTCTTAAAACACTAAGGTCTTTGAGTTGACTTCAATGAGTAAAAATCGTCATTGTGTTAATAAGATATAAATAAGAAAACTGTCAAAAGACAATTTCGGAATGGTATGGTCGAAGATTTAATTGGTAACAGGGCTGTATAATGGGTCCAACATGGCGAACATAACCTAACCCCCCCCAACCACTACCCTTCAAAATAACGTCAATTCAATACCATCGCTGTTCGATTAATTTGCAATCGATAAACACAACTCTCGAAATATTTTACTTACATATTTTGCTTTCTTTTTTTAATAAATATTTTAATCTATTATAAAATACAAAATGGAATTATAACATTTTTTAAAATGTCGAAAGCTGGGTTCAAGGAAAATTAAACGAATAATCGTCAACTGAAATCACTACTTCAATATGTTGTAATTATTATAAGAATTTTTTTTCCCGTAGGTGCCTGCTTTCTTTCATGAAACATATTATACAGCTAAAAAATTCAAACGATATCTGTCATATGTCTATTGCAACATACGTAGAATACCTTTTTCAACCCGTAAGTACTAATTTAAAATTTTGAATTTTTTTCTTTTCAAAGGGTCTATCTTCAATAGACAGATTCAGATTCTCGGCTATGGATCTGGATATAATAGGAAGATCTAAAGCCGCGGTAGAAGAAGCATTATTATCCCTAGAAACAGCAGCAAAAATCTCGGACTTGCGATCAATCCGAATAAAACCAAGTAGTAGATCATGTCACGGGATATGATCCAAGAGCAGAAAGAGAAGTTCGCTTTGGATCATACCTATTCAAATTGAGTGAATTCATATACCTTGGCACTCTTGTCACTGCCCATAATATATCTGCAGAAATTAAAAGAAGAATTATGGCTGCTAATAAGACTTATTTTAGTATAAATAAAAGTAGGCATCTATCCATAACGACGAAGTTGAGATTATATAAGGCTTTAATGCGTCCAGTGCTCATATAATGGTCCGAGGTCTAGACTATTTCTAAAACAGATGAACGCAATGTTTTAGTATTTGAAAGGAAAATCCTTCGTCGTATATTTGGGCCTTTGAGAGATGGTCAACATTGGAGGCAGAGGTACAACCGAGAGCTTTATACCCTCCTTAATGAACCTGACATCTTAACAA
This sequence comes from Triatoma infestans, assembly GCA_011037195.1. Taxonomy (NCBI): domain Eukaryota; kingdom Metazoa; phylum Arthropoda; class Insecta; order Hemiptera; family Reduviidae; genus Triatoma; species Triatoma infestans. The sequence goes on along the minus strand of JAAEAF010001067.1, from coordinate 148,744 downwards.
TAATTAAAATATATAGACTCAGGTGGGCAGGCCATATAGCGCGAAAGAATGAGGCTGAAATGCCCAAAAAGCTTTTAAATGAGAATCTATATGGCACTTGGCCAAGAAGGCGCCCAAGGTTATGTTGGGTCGATGGAATCGAAGAAGATACCAGGAGCTTACTTAAACTTCGGAACTGGAGAGCAGTTGCAGTGCACCGAGCTAACTGGCGAAGGCTCCTTGAGGAGGCCAAGATCCACTAGTTGGATTGTAGCGCCTTTGAAGAAGAAGAAGAATGACTATATATATGGTAAGTACAATGCTTAACGAGTGTATAATGATTCACTCTACTAGGCTTATCAATTTAAATGGGTCAATACCGACCTCGTCAAAAAAACTTCGTGTTGTCTTAGGGATAGCACCTCTTGCCCCAAACCACAGGCCGTGAACAGTGTAATTCCTATTGCCATATCGCTCTCTAAATTTTCTTTGTAATAAGGAATGCATTTTTTTATATATTGCTTTTTTCTCCAAATCCACCTTTGTTGCCTGATCACAGTCATTGGTTTCATAGCGATTTGTGGGATCCACTCTCCCACTCTCCCACTCTCGGCAAAGGCAATAATATCGGCGTCAGTTTCGAGATCATATACTTCTTCGTGGAGGTAAAACCTTTTTCGCTTAATAAGTCCCTTAATGTTTGCTTAACTCGGTGATGGCGCCGCGTAAAAAGTAGCATACTATTTGGACAATACCCAAGAACATGGGCCGGAGTTTCATTCTCTATGCCACACTTGCGGCAGAGGGTCCAGCACTCCCACCAACTCCGGGTACACCAAAGAGAGGCGCGTAATTAATGTTATGCTTTATGGCGTTTGTCCCCTCGGAACCGAAAGCGAAGTGTGTTCTCACAGACGAAATTGTTCACCTTCGGAGTATCTTTAAAGCGGCAAAAACCGATACCTTGCCATTACACTTGCTCCATTCTTCAAAGGCCGCTTCTCTTAGGAAGCGTCGCAGGTGCCTTACAGATACCATTTCGTCCTGATTTGCAATAATGGGACCCAGACGAACTTACATTTCTGCACTTCCTTAGTGGAGTCAAAGGTAATTTGGAAAAGTGGACCCTCAATTCTCGCTAGTTTTTGTGCAAGGGACCAGTGTTGTAGCGCAGCCTCCCAAACACACCATAATAATCCGAGACCTCGGTATCCTCGGGGAGAGTAAAGCAAAGCATTGCAGTTGAAATGTTGGCAGGTAAACCTAGCATTGCCTTTACACTGCGCCTTATAATAACATCAATACTCCCAAGCAATTCCGGATTCAGTTTAATTAAGGATGCCGTTTGCAAGGGGTATGCGAGCATAGGGAATAGGTATTGATTGATTACATTGAGTTACTGGTCGGGTTTCAATAGACTATTGACTGACAGCTTGTCCATATTAATGTTTAATTTCTGAGCGGCATTTTCCTTAAAAATGAGTATATCCGAAAAGTACAACCCAAATATTTGATTATTTCACGTCCTTTATAGATGGAATTAGATCTCCATCCTCCAGAGTTAAAGTTTTATTTTGCAGTAATCCATTCTCCACTATTATTGCTAGGGTCTTGACCGGATTTAAAAGAGAGCCTACAAATGTCGCAAATCCTACGCCCAGAGCCCTCGCAGCGGTCGTTATTTGCACGTATACAATCACGGCTTCTTTACTATTTCGCGATCGAGATTTTTGTCAGCGATAGCCGTTTGCGCCACGTCATTACTTTTATTGACACAGGTAGCTCTGTTGGAGGTACGTGGTAAGACACCATTAATTGGAACAGTTTTCCCTTTAACAATGCCAGGTCTTCGACCCGTTCGACAGAAACATAGGCCTGTGGTCCTTTTGTACTGGAATCGTTGGCAGAGATGCCAGAGACATTCACCAAGGAAACGATAGCTTCTTGCACAGGACACCCCATTCTAATCACCCATCTTTTTCCCCCATTTCAAAACGCCTCTTCTAAACACTTCCATTCATACTCCTTCTATAAATACCAACAGTTATAATTAGGAAGCAGCCTATTACATTAAAATAGATTGAAAGTTACTAAAAATTTAAATATAACAGTTTGACTATAATAAAAAACAATCTAATAAAACATTGTGCTACGTACATATGTACAATATTTACAGCGGACATAGGCAGAATTGACCTTGCCCTGGCTCTGATAAGAGCGGTTGGGTGCCACCGAACCCTCTTCTATTTGCAATTCGCCTAATCCTCTTATCTATAAGTACTTAATTCACAAGTTTCTCTTCAGCCCAATCAAGGATGACCAGTTACTAGCCCCGGCGACGAGGACGCAGGAAACCCCTCACAGCTATTTCTTGCTTTTGCGGTTTAGTGTAACCAAGAAACAGCAAGCGACTTTTTTTAGTTGTGGTGGTTCCGCAGAGCTGGAAAGCATCAGAGATATTTTCCGTGATAGCCTGCTTCTTTTTGTGTCATCGACCGGTTTCGGTGTATCAACTGTATTTGCTCTGTGCAAGTCTATGTTATTACACTGTTTGACAAAAACATCCTGATAATGGGCGAACGCCCGAAACCGGTCGATGTCCACAAAAAGAAGCAGGCTATCATGGAAAATATCTCTGAGACTTTTTTTTTAAATCAGCAAAAAAGGGCTAGGAGAGTGGATGGAAAAACCGTGTCTTAATCTGTATTTTGTTTTTTGGAAATTCAGAAGTTTCTTAAAACTGAGGGATAGGTGTTGGTATTGCTCTAAAATTGATAGATAATTTATATTTTTTAATATGTATCATATCCAATATATTTCTATTTCTATTATTATTGTTGATGGAGAGAATTTTAGTGTTTTCCATGTCAAATTCATGTTTGTATTGTATGCAATTGTTAGTCATTGTTAGGGCTGTAGTCATGTTAGTCGGTTTTTTAGTTTTGCAGTCGTATTTATGTTGGTATAGTCTATTTTTTAAATATTGAGATGTTTGTCCTTGTATGTAGCTGGGCATGGTAAACAATTTATTTTATAAATTACATCTGATAATAAAGTTGTGGGTGTGGGATCTTTCAGTTTAGAAAAGAGTTTTTTTAGAGGATTGGAGTTTTTGTGAGCGATGGAAAGATTATATTTCTTGAAGATTTTAGCTATATTTTCTGTATGCCTCTATGTATGTGTAATGATAAGTATTTTATTATAGATATGAACATGTGACACATAAACATCTGACATAGTACATTGTATATATTGTAACAGTTCAGCCTGACACAAGCCTTCCCCATGTTGCCAACCTAACACTACAGTATGGGATGGAGATATAGGATATTAGAAGTTGCTGTGATGGCGTAGAGGGAATTAGGTTGGTCGTATTATCCGTGGATCGTTGATCTAATATTTTTTGTACTATATGGAGAGGATAGCCATTAATTTTTAAATATCTACCTTTAATACATACGATCCCCGTTTACAATTTACACCCGAAATAGAAATAGATAGTAAAATTAATTTTTTAGACATGACGATTATCCGTGAGGAAAATAGTTCTCTTATTACCAACTGATGCATGAAATCCATACGTTCTGATAGATTCCTTCATTTCCTTTCCAATCATCCATATAATCAGAAAATAAACTTTGTTAAATCTTTTTCCAAACGTGTACTTCATCTTAGCCATCCCCGTTTCGATGAAGACAGCAAATTAAAATTATCCAAGATATTTAAAAATAATGGCTATCCTCTCCATATAGTACAAAAAATATTAGATCAATGATTCACGGATAATACAACCAACCTAATTCCCTCTACGCCATCACAGCAACTTCCAATATCCTATATCTCCATCCCGTACATAGAGAGTCTAACAGAAAAAATGGCTAAAATCTTCAAGAAATATAATCTTTCCATCGGTCACAAAACTCTTTTTAGACCCTTTGCACAGACCCTGAAGAAGGCAATAAATTTGCCGAAACGTCGGTAAAAGTGTAAAAAGATTTTTTTTATGACCGAACCTCAACATCTATTTTCAACATTGAATACAACGGTCGTAACGAACACCAAACATTCTTAATACGATTTCTGGTTTTTTACTTTTTCTAACTGTTATTAGCGCAAGTATTGCGATCGTGCGACAGTATTCTTTCGTGCGGAATCTTTTTGCGGTTCCCTGATTCCAAAAAAGTGGTTTTTAGAAGTGGTGTGTGGGTGTGTACGTCTCCATGTGAACAGCATAGCTCTAAAACGTAGTCGCAGAAAGTTAATACTGGAAATTTCGTTTGGATATCATCATGCGATCCGACAATAACAACTGTGAAAATCCTCAACCGGATTTTTTTTTCATTTCATAAAATTGTAATATTTTCCCGACTTAAGAAGTGCATATTTTGGTTTTCAATACTGCATAATTGCATGCATATTTCCACAGTTTTATAATCCATTGCCTATGTTTTATCTTTCCTCGAGCTGAAAGCTGGAGACACCTTGATCTTAAGAATAATAAAAAAAAATAAATCAAATCGCAAATCTGAATTGACAAAATAATGAGATTGGCTAATCGTAAAGAAGTTCTAGTTCACAACAAACATTACACCTGAAATTTATAGACATGTCTGTATTTGACATTTATTTTTATCACAGGTAGATAACCATTAAACAATCAAATGAAAATTACATTAAAAGTCTATTTATTACCTTGAAAGCTTATTGACAAATAATGGACTTTTTTTTTGTAAAAATTCGATCAATATCTTAAATTTTATTCATCATAAATTACTTTTACATTTTCTATTGATACTTTTACAAAGTAATTTAATTCACAAGTGGATGGCAAATAACAAACAGTAATTTTATTTTTCAAATATAATATTCAGTTCATTTTTTATGTTAGTATAATTGTAATTTGTATTTTTAAAATTGTGAAGTAACCAATCTATTGATACATTTCTTGAACTGACCATAATAAAATTATGCTATTTATTATGCTCTTATGATTCCATAGTTGTTAATTTTTTTTTTTTTTTAATTTAAGGCGCGTCAACATCTATGGTCATTAGCGCCGGAGCCTTCTCAGTGCACTGCCGGCCTCCGGACAGTGTTCTCTCGCTACAGACAACACTGTCCATCACCGAACAGTGAGCTGTAGAGGCTCCTAGGAAGAAAAAATCTAAGGGGTAAGCAGTGGATTCGAACCCGGGAAAATTGTTAATAATTATAGTTATATTGTTAAATAAAGTTATAATTATAATTCAAATAACATTATGTTAATAGTTAATGTGATAAAACATTATTGTATCATTACACTAATATTGGACATGCATTACACTAATATTGGACATGGATAATGTCTGGTGACCCAGTCATAGAACAGCGACTAATTAAATAGCTAAAATATAATCTCTGACTCTATTTTTATTAGAATCCATATTGAACAACTCATACATAGAAATTGAAAGTAGAACTGATGTTACTTTTACTTCGAATGAGAGAAGAATTTCATGTTTTAGACATGAGAAGATGGCACATAGTACATATATTTAGCTTTTAGGAGAAATGAATTTACATCTGTAAAAAGGTCTCTGGAATAAAGCAAATTAAATGGCAACTCTCAACTGATTCAAACTAATTTCAGATTCATTAATCATGAATATTCCGAACTTCATAACTGTTGAATATCAAGTACATAATACTTATGCATATATCGCACAAATATGATAATAAATGATGCAGTAAATTTATCATTAGATACAAATCTGAATAAAAAAAAACTTATTTTACTTAATTACTAAAAACCGTGATAAAACATTTTTTAGAAATCATATCACTCTAATGATAAAAACAGTTGATTAAAATTCCAAAATAAAACATTATAAAAAACATCATAAAAAGGAAGGAAATTTTACGATTCAGTGAGTAACTTCAATATCCGGACAAACTTAATTATTTTATTTATTATTAAAAAAAATAATAAAATAATGTTTAGTATAGTTTGATTAAAAACATTTTATTGATTTAATAAATATATGTCGAAAAAGTCCACCAAACCGTCAAAGTCCACTTAGGCTTCAAAGTCTATGCGTTGACGTTACACAAATATCCAGGACAATAATTCCTTCTGCCTTAATGTAAATATTTACTTCATAAAAATGAGTCAAGGGTTAAATGATTTAATTTGTTATATTATGTTTGTATTAATTTTAACTGTGAGCATTTGTGAATTTTCTCACAAATATCAACGTAAAAAAAATGATCCCTCGGGGTAAAACAATAAATATCTTTGGGACAAAGAAAAATAATCATTTATATGCTTAACGATAATACAACTATTCGTGGGATAGGAATTTTTTTGAGTATGAGTAAAGGGTACAGTAGGAGAAATAATAAAAAAATATGAAAATTACAAAAGAATCGCCCCTATATCCCCAACAAGGACGTCCAAAATTACTAGCTGACCATGATAAGAGGAACATCCTCAGAACAGTGAGAGAGGGGCCTAAGGTAAGTGCTCCAAAAATTCGATTTGATCTGTTACAATATTTTGGTATTGATGCTTGTGCTCAAACAGTACGAGCAGCAATAATAGAACAGTTATATTTCAAGGTCTGCTTGCAGAAAGTCTGTTATTTATGAACTGAATAGGAAAAAACGTAGAAGAAAATGTTATAAAAGAATTAAATTATTGGGAAGAAGTAATATTCTGTGAAGAAGCTAAACTTAACATATTTTCTTCTTATGGAAAGGTCCAAATTTATGGGAAAAGCCTAATTCATAATTGGACAAATAATTAGCTGTCAACTATTAAACATGGAGGGAGGTTAGTGCAGATGTGGGAGAGTTTTTCGGCTATTGGTATTGCAATTTGGTTTTTATAGAAGGAATAATGGATAAAACAGTGTATGGAGATATTTTGAAGAACAATTTAAAGTAAAGTGCGGAGAAATTGGACAAATTGCTAATAAAGGAATGGTTGATCTATTGTCCAGAAGTGATTCAAACGCCATCAGTCATAGAATTTGAACCAACTGAACCACATTTGGCATGATTTAAAAGTTCATTTGCAGAAAAAATCAATTACAAACAAAGAAACTTTAAAAATTGCGATCAAAGAAAAATGTGAGAAAATTGATACTTTTACGAAGAAGTTGGCTCATTCTAGAAGAAGTGAGGGAACAGTAGAGATAATTAAAAAAAAAAATTGACGGTGTAATTCTGTTGATTAATAGTTCGCAATTCTGGAATTCATTGTTTGTGATATTTGGGCCTGATCCATTAATTTTATGATTTAATTATTGGAGGCATAAATAAAACTGTACCTAATTTATGTTGATAACATATTAAATAAAAAATTGTTTGATTGTAACTTATTGAATAAACATTGCAACTTAGTTATGTTGGGGCTTCAATGCGTGGCTTGGGTTAATAGTAATTTATAAATTTTACTTTTAACTCAATTATGTCATCTTTGGATGCCAGGGAAGGCTGCAGGGGCGGGTTGCTAGTCGAAACGATGGAATACCATGGTTAGATTGTCATTTCCATGCAATAAAAATCATACCCAACTACGTTTAATGCGGGAAGAAATATAGCAGAATAGTTTGGAATGGGCACTTGTATAAATTTCTTCCGTTCGAACAACACACAAGGGAAATTGGCAATATTGAACATTTTTTTTTAAATTTCTCTATATTAGTGTAGCAACGGGAAAAGTACCTCGACAGATATCGGACCCCAGCAGTCAACTCTCAGACCAATTTAAAAATCTGTTAAATAAATAATTAATAGTTAATATCACTAAATTAAAAAATATTTATTAGTTTGTAATTAGTTTCTTGCAATTCAGAACTTTACTTTAGGATGATTAATAATAAGGAAACACTGTTTTTTAACTTAAATTCTTCTATTTCTCTTGCTAGATCGATTTACATCACATAATATACACAATTTTAATTGAACATAATGTAATTTTAAATTAAAAAGTAAATTGAACATTTTTTTTTATGTTAATTTTCTACGATTATTGTTATTATTTCTAAATTTCATAGCCATCGTGCAATACAAGTTTTCTCCGCCATTGGTGGTAGTTAGGGGTGTGCCTCAACGGTTGTACAAGTAGGCTATAAGTTTAACCGAATCCGCTTTGCGGCATCACTACTAGTTCGAGCACTACGTCCTTCTCCAGCCACTTATGCAAAGGCACTAAGGCTAGTTATGAGAACATTTTCAGTTATTCACCGCCAGGAGTTTCCTAGCTTTTACAGGGTCTACATTTTACTCATGAGGTTCCACATTCCATGAATGTGTATGACGTGGACTTAGTGATCACTGATGGTGCTACTAACATATGGAAAAAGTTATTTAGGGTAGTTGTAGGTGCCCACTCTCATTTCAGGAGCGGCGATCCGGTCCTACGCAAGCGGGTTACTCTAAGTTGTGCAAGAGGCTGACAAGTTCAGCCGACTTCAGTGTCTGCTAATAATGGCTTAATGCACACCTCCCGCATATCGGCAGAAAACCGGCTTCGGTCTTCAACTGGACCGCAACCTGATGAATCAATACTTTAGCATGCGGAAATGCTATGCCCCATAATGTGGACTCTAATAAAATTCTGCACCCTACGGTATCTCTCCTATTTCGTTACCTTTCCAAGTCACCTTTATTTCCTGGGTACTCTCTCTAAGTCTCTCATGTCAAGCACGATGATCTTCTCCAGCAACTTATGCAAAGACGCAAATGCAGTTCTGAGAACAATCTCGGTTACACACCGCCAGAAGTTTCCTAGCCCTTACGGCTTCTACATTTTACTCATGAAGTTCTACACTCTATGAATGTGTATGACGTAGTCTTAGTGATCACGGACAATAAGGTTCATGCTACACCCTACGGTATCTTTCCACCTTCGTTACCCTTTCCAAGTCAACTTTATTTGCTCGGTATTTCTTCGGCATAATGTGCAATCCGACTCCGAGTGTGTACCCTGCTTACCACCTTCACAACAATGGAATCTGGAGAGGACTCCGCTATTTCCAGTTCTATAGAGCCTCTATTTCACACACCAACAAAATTTGAAAGTCGATCGCCCCTAGACAGTACAAATAGTGCGGCGAAAATACCTTCCTCATCCGATGGAAATACGTCCTGAAGTACCCATGTCTGCTGAGGAATTGGGTGAAGTAGTCCTCGCTAAACTGTCCCTCTACCCATGGCTACATCACTTTCAGCCTTTTCAGCTATTTGCCTAATATGTTCGGCGAAGCTCATCTTACTTTGAAATCGTCATTCCAAGATATTAAGCGGTGGGTTAGGCTGAAAGTAATGTAGCCATGAGCAAAGTCGCAGTTTGGCGAGGTTGGTTACTATCTCACCCAATTCCTTAGCAGACATGGATACATCAGGACGTATCTCCATCGGATGGGGAAAGTATCTTCGCCGCACTATTTGTTCTGCCTAGAGGCGATTGACGATGCTGCTAAAATTTTGTTAGTGAGTGAATTGTAGGCACTCCAGCGTGCTCTATTGAGCTGGAAATAGTGGGTTCTCTCCAAATTCAATGGTTGTGAAGATAGTAAGAGGGAAGACACGCGGAGTCGCATTGCCATTGTGCCTAGGACGTACCATGCAAATTAAAAATTCAAATTCTTTAATTTAAATCTTCCGGCAATGAAGTGCATCTCTTAAAAATATCTATAATGCATTCCAACTTAGCCCATTCAAGTATTGGTATCACTATCGGATAGCTTACCTTTAAATATTTCTGTCTATATTCAGTTAAAATCTGGCAACTATCTATTGCATGGTTTATGTTTTCAGTCTCATTTAAATTCAAAGTGAACAAAACTGATCTAATGCTGGTTTATATGGTCTGAAATTCAAATTAAAGAGTTCACATCTGACTTTTAATATAAACCGAGTACTATTAAGAGATGATGTTTACTATAATCTAATTTGGATTTTTTTTTAACCAACGCCAACTGTTGGCAATTTAGCTATCCTGTCTCGGGCATCCCAATATAAGAGAGTCCTATTGTAATAGGGGTCTTGTTCGGCAGCCTCCTCACGCTGCTGGTATAGAGCTTGGCACACAGCAAGGTGCTCACCGCTCAGTATGCACCGGCATTCTGCACCACTCCAAACCTATGCAAGTGCTCGCTTACGTATTATTGGCGAGTCGTCATTCTAAAATTGGCCTCGACACACGTCGAGGTAGGTGACTAGGGATCTAACAGGGTAGCCCAAGCTTTTCCTTCTGCCTGGTGTTTGTGTAGATCACTCAGCATCTCCTTCCTGGTGCTGTTTACCAGGGAGCATATATTCCTGTACGGCACAAGTCCCACAGACTGACCCATAAAGTACCTTTCTTTTGCCAACTGATCCGCCCTTTCGTTACCCTCGATTTCACAGTGGCTAGGCACTCACTAGGTAATCACCCACACTTCACCTAGTAGCTCCCCTATTGTTTGTTTTTTATTTTCTTCCAGAAAGTATAACTGTGGCCAGGGTTTATTAGGGAGACGATAGTAGACTGCGAGAGATGGCCGCATGTTTCCTACCTTGATATTTCTTTAGATGCTCAGCTGCTGCAACAGCTAATTTGGAATATGCCGGATGATATAACTTGGATCTTGCTTTTCGTTCTGCATTAAGTTTTCGTTTACTTCTAAATTGCTTAACATTTTAATTGAAATTTAACCCCACTCCTGTTTCAAATCGCAGAAATTTACTGGTAAACTGATACTATATTGATCATTCCTCAAACCTCCTTTTGCACTCCTCAAACAAATAAATTTTCTTTCTCCAGATCTGCTTTAACAATATCTTTGGAAATCTATTGTCGGGTAATTTCATAATGTATATATAATTCTACATATAATTAAAGTGTAGCTTTAATGGTAAATAAACACACTGTTTAATCCTAATTCTAATCTGAGAATGTTGTTGGGACTATTTTGAGGAAGACAGAATACTTTTTGACAAAATATCTTTATAACTTCTCTACATCATCGTACTGTTTAAAGACCCATACTTGAGATGCATAACACATTACAGCCCTTGAACACCTTGAATGTGTAGAATACTTGAACTTTGAACTGAGGGGAATATTTGAATTAGAAATAATAGTTCGCAAAGTATAGTTTATAGCAAACTTGGCTTTACGCAGACTTTCTTTTATCTGGACTTCGACATTTATTGAAGGGGTCAAAGATACGCCCAAATACTTGTATTGCTTCACTATCTCTATTTGATTACCTTTCTTGATACCATTTTTCTTTTATCAGAGATATTTTCCGTGATAGCCTGCTTCTTTTTGTGGTCATCGACTGGTTTCGGGCGTTCGCCCATCATCAGGATGCGTTTGTCAAACAGCGTGATAACAGATTAGTGATAGAGCAAATTCAGTTTACACACTGACTAATCTTTTAAATGTATTTGTTAAATGCCTTAACTAGGTCAAGAGGGGTAGGGTGATGGTACCTGTGAGTGGGGAAAAGAACACGTGTTTGGGTCTTTAAAGGGGCATATTTTCTTAAAAATGGAAACATCCAACACGTGGGGAGTCTACATCTTAAACTCCGTTGTTGGAGGGGGATTCCCTTTACAATTAAATATCCATACTATCTTAGTATTATAGTTATTTATTTATTTATAAAAGCGCGAAATAACACTGCGTCAGCCGTGGGCTGCTGTGAAATAGTCACCGGCAAAAAAAGACAGATTTCGAGTTGTATGACAGTAAGATAGTATAGATAAATAACTAATATTTTTGTTAAACTAAAATGATCAAATTAATAACAGTCAAACAATATATATGAGCACGTTGTTTGATGACACTAAACATATTTCGCATTTTATTCTTCACAACTCACAAACGCCATCCACGCACGCATGTATACCTAAATATGGGTTTCTTAAATGCCTAAACATAACACATCTAAAACTAGTCTAAGAGTAGACTTTTTTATAAGTATATCATTGAAAAAAATTTGAAAAATTATATGTGTATTAGCCAAGCTTAATGTAACGTACTTTCCGCATTGACATTTTTATTTTTCTCGACTTGCATTATGCTCACATTATGCACACCTTAAGGCAGTTATGATACGTATATACAGACTTAAGAACTAGCAGATTTAAAACTAAAACTAAAGTCTATTTGGTTTTTTTAAACTTAAAAACTATTTGGTTGGGTTTTCAGGTGAGTTGTGTATTGTTTATTACTTGTTTTATTGTTATTGTGGGAAGATGGTTTTGAATAATTGTTCACTTGCGAAGTTTGTCGCTTCGTTTATAAGATTTTGTGTTTTGTGTTTATATATTTCAAGTTATTCCAGTACGTCTAGTCGTCGTCCTTTTTTGCCTGGGTGTAATAATTTTATCGTAGTGGAGATGTCGTCGGATTTGTGTTTGTTCGTGTACCCTACCCTACCCCTCTTGACCTAGTTAAGGCATTTAACATTTAAAAGTGTGTAAACTGAATTTGCTTTGTGCAAGTCTGTGATATCACACTGTTTGACAAACGCATCCTGAAGATGGGTGAACGCCCGAAACCGGTCGATGACCACAAAAAGAAGCAGGCTATCACGGAAAATATCTCTGATACTTTCCAGCTCTGCGGAACCAACCACAACAACCATTTCTCTTTGCATGAATTTTTTTCCTCCTTTCTTTTACATATCATTATTTTTGATTTGGCCAAATTTACTTTTAAACCCCAGGTTTTACAATAACTACTAAGATTATTGATCATCACTGAAACGCAATAGGTCTATCGGCTATTAGTACAATACCATCTGCGTAAATTAGTATATGAACTTTTAGATCGCCTATCCGAAAAACTCACTTCCTAAATCTTCCACTAAATCGTTTATATACATAGAAAATAAAACTAGGGAAAGGAGGCATCCTTGTTTCAAACCATTGGGAATTTATTCAGGCGATCCGTCTATACTCCAAACTGCCGCCTGGGTTCCATTATATAAACTTCTTAATATATTAATAAATTTGTTGGAAAGGCTATACATTGATAATTTATACAGTAGTAAGTTTCTGGGAATGAATCAAAATGCGGCTTTAAAATCCATGGAATCAAAAGCGAAGCTAGCCGAGCAACTTACCGCTAGGTGGTGTGGAGACCGTTGCAAAATTACAAAAAGAGGGAAATCAGTTTGTTATTAATACAGCAGAAAAGCAGAAATGTATTCGATAAAATATCGATGTGCTATGATTGGCGAGGTAAGTGGAAGGAAGGGTAGTGATTTGGAGGGGTGTCCGCCATGTTGGACCCGTCATACAGCATAAATACCATTTAATTTTAATACGTGGCGGCAATTAATTGAAACAGGTCTTTAAGAATCAGTGGAAAAAAAAATAGTATAAAAAGTTCAGAAGAGGACATGACTTGGCTTAAGGTTAAGGTAAAAAGAAAATAAGAAAAGCAAAGCTCTGGACTATAAAGAGAGTTACAATGAAGTGGCACTAGAGTGCAGGTGTGGTGTGTTGTTCGTGGCAAAAAGCACTGCCGCGGTGGTTCCGGCTACTAGGACATTACACGGTGAAAACAAAAATCAGCTGGTTGACGAGTTCCGGGAACACGGGGTGACGGCCCATAGTATACTAGTTTCCACGAGTGAATACGATCTGGAAGAATATTTCGGAGGTGGGTACTTAATTTATTTTTTCCAGACTTGGTCTCTATTTTTTAAACTTAGTAGTATTGCCTTTTCGTCATATAAAGATCTGTGTGTGACACTGAATTTGATATTATTGAAAGACAGAAACTTATTTTTAAATCACTTTTAGCTGAGTCACTAAAACCGGGCCTGCATTTTTAAAATATATTCATGCTTTTGATTATGGGAATTGACGTCAACACAAAAATGCCTGCTTTCTTCATTTCCTAAACATCTTAAATTTTATATTATATTTAATTCTTTAAACATGATAATTTAATCCTGGATAAATAGTTTGAAGAATTGAAATAAAGAAAAATAATTATTTGCTAAAGTTGTTACTAACATTTACAAATAAGTCGACCTTCAGCTGGGAGTCGTTGTTTGCTTGATGAATAGTATCTTCCAGCTGATTATATCACGTGACTTCTCCCTCTTACAGTCAATAAAGGCCCAGTACGGTTGCTTGCCCAGTGCCTGAGTCTCACACTTTCTCTTACTGTTTGGAGAGCTAATATGGTGTATGGTCCATTCAACCAGCTCAAGTTGAATACGAAAGTTTTGCAGCCTTGTATAATTATTATTGCTACAATACTTTCAACCTTCCTTATCTCAAATCCATAAGAAAGATCAAGTATAATTCTGTGGTTTCCAGAGAAAAGAGTGTAAGTTACGTTAAAATTCTAAATATTCATCCCTTTTCTCTGGAAACCATAGCATTTAAGAACCAATCATCTTCGTTATAAGAGCCATAAAAATTGCAAGAGTAAATTGATAAACTTCTGCTTTTTGTCCATCTGATTAAAATAAGTCTGGTTTCTGAATCTGGTTTCAAAAACGTCAGGCTTTAAGTTACAAGTAAATGATTTACGGCAATGGCCACAAGAGTCTTGTAAGGAGAAACAAAATTCTTCACTGTCGCTATGTTTCGAGTACCATAGCTCGCTAGGATAGATGAGAGGTATGTACACTGAAAACGTACAGATTAAAGTCAGCTATATCAAACCTACCGATATGGAAACAGTTTTAAGAAAGCCTCGATAGCAAATATAATAGCAAAACAAGCACTCTTTCAGCTGTTGCTATTATTAATAGAAACATAATGTAAAGAATAACTGCCACACTTAGCTTCTATTCTCAAACAACTGGCTTCAAACTTTTACAAGTTTTCGGATCTACTATTTCCCTTTAAGGCCCATTCCTTATCTCTTTAGATAGTCCATCCTCGAAACTAGGCAAATTTTCTAGCCTGCGATGCCAACAATATACGATTTCCATCAAAACTCTTCAATTCATAAAAAAAATAAATAATAAAATGTTTATTTATTCCTTCCTATCACATTATAATTCCTCAGCGCCCATTCTTATGCACTAACGTACCTACCGACAAAGCACTATATAAAAAGCACTAGAACTATATAAAAAAATCTGGTGTGAAACACTCACACAACTTTCTCTTACTCCTGTTCCCAAAATTATAATTGACAAATGTTATAGTTTGTGTACCAAATTTAACGAAATTCGTCGAAAATTGAAAAAACTGTTCAGTAAGAGCGCACTTCCGGTTTACTATTTTCCTTAAAACTCGGAATTTTGGCCATCTATTTATTTCTAATTAATTTTGTTTGGAGGATAGAATTGTACAATCATCACGGGCACACAAATGATGGCAATTTAGAGGAAGCTATAACCCCACCCCTCCCCTAAAAGCGCCCTTAAATGAATTTTCCCAGAGAAATGTTTTAAATAAAAAATGTATATATTTGCATGTTTAGTTTATATATATACTGTTTCAAGAAAATTGTTGGAGCGATTTTTGAGAAAATCATGAAAAAGTGAAGAAATCATTTAGTAAAGTGTTAAAATAAACGTTCTTCCGGTTATCCGATTTTCTTAAACTCGGAATTTCAACAACATGTTTAATTCTAATTTACTGAAATAAACTGAAATAGCACTTTAGATGAAAACCTAACCCCACCTCCCCCAAAAGTGCCCTTAAATGAATTTTCCCGGAGAAATGTTTCAAATAAAAGTTGTAGCTATTTATATATGTAGTTGATATACCAAGTTTAAAGAAAATCGTCGGAGCCATTTTTAAGGAAATCGCAAAAACGTAAAAAAAAAACTTGTAAAGTGGTACTTCCGGTTGAGGAATTTTGACAGATAACGTACTGTCAGATCCCATGGTGATACCTATATTGTTTCAACTTTCTACGGTTTTTCGTTTTCGAGCTATGCTGTTCACATACATACATACATATACACACACAGACACACGCACAAACCACTTTTTTGGACTCAGGGGACCTCAAAATGTATATTTCCGGTGAAAACTCGATATCGAAAATTTGACGCGATTACAATAGTTCCTCTTACTAGGAATAAGAGAAAGTAAAAAGACGTGAAACACGACTTTCTCTTCTTGCAGTTTACACACATTTAAGTAATAAGTTGTTCCGTCAAAGCAGAAATATGTGAACTCTAGAGAGATCCTCGTGAGTTTTGCCAAGTACTGTGGAAAAGTTTATACATAATTCTGTACACTTCTGCAATAGGATCCTTGGTGAAGAGGGAGCTGACATCAAAACTGACTGTTAGGTCCGTCTCTTTTGGGCAAATCATTCTTAATTTTTCGACGAAATCAATGAATACTTAGCCAGTTTGTAAGTTGGCGAATTGATAGAGCTCAGGTCGTGGAGATACTTCCTCCGTGTACTTTTGGCAGCCCATAAAGGATTGGACAGTTCGGATCACTGTTGGTAGTTCTGAGTTTCACTTCAGGAGGCAGCGTAAATGACTTAATTATGTCATTTATTCGTTGTGTTATCTTCATGCAGGATTTTTAACCGCTTCATCCAACAGAAAATCCTGGATTTTGAGAACTTAGTCATTCTTATTCATGTTCATAGTGGCATTGCCCTTATCTGCTGGGAGGATAACAATGTCTTTATCTTGTTTGAGTTCCTTCAACGCCTGCCATTCTCCTCTGGAAATATTCTCCTTGGGAGGCTTCGCTTTCCGGAGTATTACCGCCGAATGCTGCCGCATCTTCTCTGCTTCGGCATCATTAAGATCTTTGATTGCCGATTCAATTCAGAGATAATTTTTCCCTTTGGCAGTTTCCTGTGCCAGAGCGAAATAAAAACCTCTTTCAAGAACAGCTTCCTCTTCTCTGTTTAGCTGCTTGTCCGTTTAAGGTTTACCACCGTATTAGACTTAACTGCTTCACATGATTGTCCTATCTATTGCATTTCCTTTTTTGCTTTTCAGTAGCCTTTTCAAATCCTTTCTCTATTTGCTCGATGACTACGCTGTGCATATGAGTCCAATCGTATGGTCTCATGCCTGGCTCTGATAGAGAAGTTCTTTCAAGAGTCCTAATTCCGCTTCAGCTAATAGCCGCCATTTATTTTTTTTTTGTTCTGGGCCTTGAGAGTACACGTGGATGCCCACGCGTCTTGATCACAGAAGGCAGTCATTATCGCGGAGGAAAGAGCCACGCCCCTTCTCTACAAGGTTCTGTCGCATCTGTCTACGTTCACATATTTCTACTGTGGGAAAAAATACATCGGCCAGCCTAAAAGATTAATCACAACACGTCTAAAAGAACATATTCACTGTGTAAGGAAGGCATAACCACCAAACGGAGAGGTCCGCCCTCGCAGAGCGTTCGTCTGCAGCTGGGCATGCCTTGGGTTTTAGGGACGCCAGGGTCCTTGCCCAATGGACAGTTGTTGCGGGCGTGTCATGGGAGAGCAATGAAGATTGAGCGGCTCTCTGGGTGGAGACGGTGTACTCCGTCTGGGCGGAGCGTGGCTTCCGCTTCTCAGGGGTCTGGTGGTTTTCCGGAACCAGCCAAGGGGTGTTTTTCACCCGCCAGCCAGCCGTGGGCAAGGAAGAGAAGCGCCGCCCACCACCTAGAGTAAACATGGTGATCAAGCAGACAGATGGTGACAAGAAGTAGTTTATCTAGAACAGAAAAAGAGCCAATATTATAAACATATGTCCTAATCATACAGACGTAGTGACAAACAAAAATCTTTTTATTCAGCACTAGCCGCATTTATAAAGAAAATGAACAAAAAACTTGGAAAAAATAAGAAAATCTCAATAATAAATTAGAAATAAAATATAAATAAATAAAAGTGAAAGATTAGCAAATCGTAAAACAGAAAATTCGTTTCATATTACAATAACAAACTCGTATACATATATTAAATATTCTGTAATATTATATATTATTCGCCAAGTACAAAACTTCTTATCCTAACGGCTTGTTTACAATAATCATAAATGGAACTAATTTGGTGAATGGTGTAAATTGAAAATATGACTTGGTAACAATCTTTATCATGCATAGATAGATCAATATTGTTAAAATGATGTTCCCTTAATGGTTGTAAAGCTTTGCATTCACAGAGAAAATGTAAAATAGAATCAGCAGCACCTAGGTTACAAGTTATACACATTTCATTTGAATCAAAATCATAATAAAAACGAATTATTCATTCGGTTCACATTGTACATAATATTGTCAAAAGTTTTACTAAAATTTTTTCTAATTTTTCATTAAGATCAGCTACTAAACTGGCAAAAATAACATCGTCAGCGTAGGCCAACAAAAGAATTTTATTACTTTCATCGATGATGAGAGGGGCTGCATCTCTGGCAATAAAAAAAGAAATTAAATCGGATGTAAAAAGATTGAAAAGTAATGGGGAACATTGTGATCATTAGAGTAAGAGGCACTAGGATTTTTAAACACTAATGGTCAATAATTTTATGGCCTCTTTGAAACTGTAAAGATATCTTTAATAGGTCAGCCACATTATAGTGTGCTCGCTGTATTTGAATGGTGTTTTATTCATTGAATGCAGACAGTAAATGCATTTACTTGCCATTCTTTCGCTTCGCAGTGTTACCAAGTAAACATATAGTAAAAATAAAACAAGAAAACAATGGCGACTTGCCCTACTTTATATTTTTCTTTCTCTGTCTTGGGCGTCATAAACAATTGTAATACAGAAAATGCTACAAAAGATGTGGGTACCAGCAACACAAAATTGCACTCTACAGTACAGCTGTATTCTAACGGAACATCTGCGTGTCTACACAACTGTTTGCTGTATTTACAGCATTCTCAGTTTATATTTCTTTCCATTTAACTTCATATAACCTTCCGTATTATTAAGCCAAAACTAATCTGTTTTCTCGAAAAATTTGATATAATATATATGTTTAACAAACATATGTATATTAATGTGATCTTAATTTATGTGTGTATGATTATAAAATTGTATGAATTTATATAAATTTTTATTGATTTTTAAGTCAATTCATTAAAAGGATTTCAGTAACAGAATTCAATGTATTTTTTATCCGTCTGTTTATTTATACAAACTTTATACAAAGCCGTACTTGTAGAGGCAGACTCAATTCAGATACACTAACCTTTTATTTTTATCCAACGTTTCATTTCCGCTCAATTGCAACAAACAAAAACGATTCTTTAAATTATCAGCTGACTTCCATATTTCTGCTATTTTTTATTATAATTTACATTGCACTACAAGAATATATGCTGATAGATAATTAGTTCAAGAAAAACAAAAATTAATGATCAAAAGAGAGCAGGTGATACTATAACACACTCCCAGAATAAATATCCCGGGGGTGTGGGGAACTAGGATTCGTGATTCTGCAAATAAAATACACCCAGTAAATGTCAAAGCACACTTAGTAAAATGTTACATATATTCTGAAAAGCATATACAGTAAATGGTTGCTATGACCAATCTGTTCGCTCAGGGAGTGACACAGATTGTCAATCGTCGCTCGTCGAGTAGAGTGGCCTGGCCCTCTTGCCTAGCGCACACTACTTATCGGTGATCGTTGTACGAACAAACGGCCTGGCTCTCCTGCCTAGCGCAGATGTCTTGAAACGGTGATCGCTGGATGAGTAAACGGCCTGGCTCTCTTGCCTAGCGCAGATGCTCTGAGAAGTCAGTTAAGGGCCTGCCTAGCTAGCGCCAAAACTATCGCTGAGTACTTCTCTCTCTCCCTCTCTGATTATTCTGGTCGCGGATGGCCCCTTATATACGATTCTGAGGTGGTAGGGATGGTGTCCAGTAGGAGGATGTTGTTACATCCTCCCCCTTGAGCTCAGGTGTTGCTTGCAATGGCTGAGCTCACATCAATGGCGTGGTCGGCCTCTCTTCCTTAACCTTCGGATTGGCTTCTCCTGGGCGTCTGCGGTGCAGGGCGTCAGGCTTGACACGTGGTATTTGCCCAGTGGTATCGTCGGGTTGTCTTCGGCTGCTACTTCATAGCTGACGGGTCCCTGTGCGTGTAGAATGACGTAGGGTCCGTCCCTTCGTGGAGCGAACTTGGCTGTTCGTCCTTTCGTCTTACTGCTCTGTGTGTGGGTAGTGATCCACACGCGGTCTCCGGGCGCGTACTGGGGTCCGGGACGTGCTCGTTGGTCTGCGTATTTCTTCTGCCGGTCCTGTGCCGTTTCATGGTTGTCTCGGGCTCTATAGTAGGTGTCTGCCATGCGCGAGAGGGCTGGCGTGATTTCGGCGATGAAATTCTCTGAAGAGATGACTTCTCTTAAGTCATGTTGGATCTCTGCGGGGGTCCGTAATTCTCTTCTTCAGGGGGCCTTGATAACGTGTCGGCCACTGCGTTGCTCCTTCCGGGTGTGTATTTGATCTGAAATACGTAGGGTTGTAATTGCAGGGCCCAACGGGCGAGTCGGCCTGTAGGTGATTTCAGGGTCATCAGCCACTGTAGTGGTTGGTGGTCTGTGACTATCAACGTGGGGCTGGCCTCGATATATCCTCTGAACTTGAAGACTGCCCATACTAAGGCGAGTGCTTCTCGTTCGGTCGTCGTGTAGTTTCTCTCAGGCGCTGTAAGCAGGCGGCTGGCGTACTCCACGGGATGTTCTTCTTCTTTCTCCCCCTGGACTAAGACTGCTCCAATAGCATAAGCACTAGCGTCGGTTTTGATAGTGAAGGGGCGAGTCTCATCGGCAGGCTGGAGGATGGGTGCTGACGTCAGTAGTTTCTTTAGCTGGTCAAATCCATCTGCTTGTCTAAGCTCCACGTCTATGGTGAAAAGCTGTAGTTGCTCCTCCGATGGCCATAGGGTGTCATCCGCCCATACCCTATGGAAGTCTAGATGGCTATGCCTGGTGGGCGTGTGGTGAGTCCTTTCGGTGGACTCGCAACGGTGTATTATCCACCTACCCCTGGTGGTGTCCTGTTGTACCGGTGGTGAGGGTCCATAGCCTCCGAGTATGGCCTCTTCGGTAGCTTCCATCTCTCCTAGCGTTCTTGTTGGTGTGGGTGGTAGCGGGCTGACCATGGTTGTCCTGAATTGTGGCGTCTGCACAATCGCTTCCTGAGTTGTTCCATAAACTCGTGTGTCTTCTGCTCCTGGAGTCAGCGGCGGTGGGCTGATCCTTTCTGATGTGGGTTGTGGTACCTTCACAACCGTGTTCTGAGTTTCTCTATAAACTCGTGTGTCTCCTTTCACTGGAGTCAGCGGCAGTGGGCTGAGTAGTGCTGGCTGCGGTGTCATAGTCACAGTGTCCATCTGTATTCTTCCTGATGTGGGTTGTGGTACCTTCACAACCGTGCTCTGGGTTTTCCTATGAACTTGTGTGTCTCCTTTTACTGGAGTCAGCGGCAGTGGGCTGAGTAGTGCTGGCTGCGGTGTCATAGTCACAGTGTCCATCTGTAACTGTGGTGGTGCTGGCTTGTCCTTTCTGGTGAATGGGTAGAGTGTGGGGTTGTCATGAAACCTCCACCTGTGTTCTCCAAAATCCAATATAAGTCCAGCGTCCTCAATGAAGTCTATTCCGAGCAACGTCTGGGTGTTCCGGGCTCCCGGGAAGAATGTGAAACTGGTCGGGATTGTCCTTCCCTTCAGTTTGACTGGCAGTTGCGTCTGTGCAACCTGCTGCGTTGTTTCTTCTCCGTCTGCTAGCGTCACTGTAGCAGTTGTTAGGGTGAGGGGATGTCCTCGTTCTTCTAGCAGGGTCTGCAGCTGGTGGCTGCCTATACTGGTCTTGGCTCCTGTGTCTACAAAGCCAGTGCCCTCTAGGTTCCACACGGCAAAGCTGAGTGCTGGCCTCTGCCGGGTGCGGATCTGTATGTGGGCAGCACAGAAAGAGCCTGTTCTTTCTTGCTGCGTCTTCGTTTGGTTGCAGTCCGGGCAGTTCCTCCTGTATACTCCCGGTCTGTTGCAACCAAAACAACTGTAGGCCGCCTGTGCTGTAGGCTGCTGCTTGTGCGGGTGGGCTGCCTTTGCCTTCCTGCAGTCCTTCTGATAGTGGCCTCTGATGCCACAGTAGTCACACCTGGTAGTGCCACCTGTCCTCTCGTTTGGCTTCTTTGCTGCTGGTGCTGGGTCCTCATACTGCTCGATACGTCTGGCCTCTTGCACGAGTGCCCCGAAGGTATCGACAGTTTCCCTCCTGATGCGGGTCCTTAACCTGGGATGGAGTACCGCATAGGTCATGTCCAGCTGAACATGGATGTCCAGAGCCGGGGTGATTTGAGCAAGTATTGCTCGCTTGCTGCAGACAAACTGGTCCGTGCTGGTCTTGTTGTCCTGCGGCGTGTTGAAAAACTCTCGGTACAGCTGATCGTTGGACTTCCTAGGTCCAAAAGTTCGCCTCAGCTGCTGTATGGCGTCAGGCCATGTTGTGGTGGTTTCCTTCTCTCCGAGCCACCAAGTTCCTGCAACGTCTGTGAGTAGCATGGGCAGTGCGGCTAATGCGTGGTTGTCACTCACTCGGGCTGCTTCCTTGTACGTCTCTGCTGCGGAGATGAAGACATCCAGGTCCTCTCCTGGTTTTCCTCCGTAGCGTGCGGTACACCCAATCATTAGGCCAGACTGCTGGGTCTGCCTGTCTTGATTGATGCCTCGTATCAGCTGCTGCAACATCTCTGGGGTGAGCTGCATGCTTATGTCTCCTAATTCGGGGCTGGGCTGTCGCTCCGTCGATGGTCGTTCTAGAGCTCGTGCTGCACGTTTGGGCGCCATTTCTTTTATAACACACTCCCAGAATAAATATCCCGGGGGTGTGGGGAACTAGGATTCGTGATTCTGCAAATAAAATACACCCAGTAAATGTCAAAGCACACTTAGTAAAATGTTACATATATTCTGAAAAGCATATACAGTAAATGGTTGCTATGACCAATCTGTTCGCTCAGGGAGTGACACAGATTGTCAATCGTCGCTCGTCGAGTAGAGTGGCCTGGCCCTCTTGCCTAGCGCACACTACTTATCGGTGATCGTTGTACGAACAAACGGCCTGGCTCTCCTGCCTAGCGCAGATGTCTTGAAACGGTGATCGCTGGATGAGTAAACGGCCTGGCTCTCTTGCCTAGCGCAGATGCTCTGAGAAGTTAGTTAAGGGCCTGCCTAGCTAGCGCCAAAACTATTAGAAGAGTTTCTAATCGCTGAGTACTTCTCTCTCTCCGATTATTCTGGTCGTGGATGGCCCCTTATATACGATTCTGAGGTGGTAGGGATGGTGTCCAGTAGGCGGGTCTAGCCGGTGAAAGTTCTCCCCTCTGTAGTGGAGTAGGAGAATCCTAGTGTAGTGGGGGTGTGCCTCCCTAGTGAAAGGTCCACTTGGTGCAAACCTGGTGGCCGGGCGGAGAACTGTTGTTACAATACCAAGTTGTATCACTCCCAACTGGCTCTATACTTCCCACTGCCACTCGAGGATAGCAAATCACGAGGCCCGAGGCCACTGGCGTTTGAGTAGTTGGGAAGAATTACGGTATTGTACGGCAGAAAAAAAATCGTATTAGGGATTAGTATGAGAGGAAAAGGATTTATGAAATTTCTTGTATCGTGTGCTTACTATTTAAATTATAAATACCTTACACAGCTTATATATATTTATATATATATATACATTATTCAACTTTTACTTGCTAATAGCAACAAATCGACATATATTGTAGAGACCTATTCGGTTAGAGTTCAGAT
Source organism: Triatoma infestans (assembly GCA_011037195.1). Taxonomy (NCBI): domain Eukaryota; kingdom Metazoa; phylum Arthropoda; class Insecta; order Hemiptera; family Reduviidae; genus Triatoma; species Triatoma infestans. The sequence continues at coordinate 125,090 of JAAEAF010001067.1, read as the reverse complement.
TGAAAATAAATATTATCTTTAAAAATTTATAACATATTTTACTGTTATATCTTCGAAGTGATTATAGACAAAAATTACAATGAAAACAAAGTTAATATAATAAACAAACTTTATGCATCTATTTATGAAAACGGAAATAATAGTCTTCTACATAGTTTTAAATCTTACATAATACTATATATATATATAATTAGATTATATAATTTACACGAATCCCAATACTATTCAATTTATACCTTAAACCTGATATAAATAATCTTCTATTACATGTAATATCTCCGATGGAACATGTAGTTAATAAATGCTCATCCTGCAGTGATACTTCAGTATGAAAAAAAAAAATATTTAAGTTACACACTTAATAGTTTCTTAATCTTTATAAAGCCATACCTCTTTATACACACTTTTCATTCTATCCCATTCGCGGTTATTTAGAGCCACTCTATGCCATTTCATACCGCAGGATTTCTTAAATTTTTCTTCCCATCCTATTTTGGGTCTTCCTTTCTTTCTCTTGAGGGTTGTTGGATAGCACTCTAAGATATTTCTTGACCATCTCCCATCTTTAGTTATAATTAAATGGCTTGCCCAATTCCATTTTCTTTCCAAAACTATTTTTTCTTCCTTTCTCCCCTTGTGATACCTATTGTGCTTCTTGCAATACTTCTTACTGTGGTTCTTATTTTCCACACATTTTTCTATGATAAGTCAAGGTTTCACACCCATATAACATTACTGGGAGAACATACATATTGAATAGTTTTATTTTATATTCTGTATCTACTTTTGATTTAAATAATAGCTTATATCTATTAAATTTATTCTAACCTAAACAAACTCTTTTTGTTATTTCTTAATCATTGTTATTATCTTTATTTATACTAACTCCTAAATATGTAAAGCTGTTAGTTATTTCTATTTTCTCTAAGATTATGTATACAAATTGTGAAGAAGGATCTATAACTACTGGAGATGAGAACTCTTTTTACAATTTATATTTAATCCTATTTCATCAGATTCTGTTATTACTTCTTCTAACATCAACTGGATTTCTTTTTGTTCTTACCTATTAGGACGACATCATCAGCAAATTTCAGGCTATTAAGCCATTCTCCATTGATGCAGATGCCCTTTTCATGCCACTTTAGATTTGAGAAGATTCTTTCTAGGACTGCATCGAATATTTTGCTGAAGGAACGCCGCCCTGTCTGAGTCCTCTTTTCACGGCAATATCTTGTGATATATTATCCATTTGGAAAGTGTTTCGCGTGTTTATAAACAAAGGTAACTATATCTAAATACATTTTCTGAACAGCAACAAGTTTTACAGCATTTAAAACTGATTTTGTTTTTACTCTGTCAAAAGCCTTTTCAAAATTTACGTATAAAGAGCAAAATGACTGGGATCTTGTCCTCACATGACTTTGTGATAAGTTGCTGTATAACTAGGATATTATCTAGTGTAGAGAAGTTCTTTTTGGAACCAGTTTGTTTGGAGCTATTGATACTACTTTACTTTTCTCCTTAACCCAATTTTCTCAAAAACGGCTCCAATGATTTTCTTTAAACTTACATATACTTTCTTACATTAACTTGAATGCATACTACACATACAAAGATCTACAATTTTTATTTGAAACATTCCCCCGGGAAAAGGGCACTTTTGGGGGAGGGGCGGGGTTAGGATGCGCTCTTAAGTGCTATTTCAGTTTATATCATCTAAATAATTTTAATTAGAATTAACTATGTTGTTAAAATTCCGAGTTTGAAGAAAATCATACCGGAAGTGCGTATTTACTGAAAAGTATTCTTCAATGTTATGCTATTTTTCTAGAACGGCTCCAACGAAATTCTTTAAGTATGTGAATTACTCATATAAAGAGCTACAACTTTTATTTGAAACATTTCTCCTGGTAAACTCATTTAAGCGGGCTTTTGGGGCAGGGGTAGGGTTATGTTTGCCTCTAAAGTGCTATATTAGTTATACAATTCTACCATCTAGACAAAATAATTAAAAATAAACCTGCCAAAATGCCGGTTTTCAAGAAATTATGAAACCGGAAATATGTCTTTACTAAACAGTTTTTTCAGTTTTGTGATTTTCTCCATAAAAACATCGATGAATTTAATTAAATCTGGTATACTAACTCTAAAGTTTGTCACTTAACATTTTGAAAACTGGGCCAGAGAAAGTTGTGTGAGTGATTCACACCAGATTTTTTTTTTAAAATGGTTTGCGATCATGCCAATTTTCTAAACCAATTTTTGGCCACAAATATGGTCTGAGATTCCCTGAGCATTTTGTTCCCACTTTCCCTCGCGTTTTGTTGTGTGGGCGTATGAACAAAATTAATCAAATAAGGAAAAAACAGCAGTAAGCTCAAACATGGTATTCCGTTGAGACATCTCATCAGACACGCAAGTTTCGGTAAAATTCACCCGAATGTGATGCCACTTTACTCGATAGTTTTGTTTCAGTTAAAATGACGATTTTCTTTAATTTCCGCATACTATTTACACAAATACATTCTCAAAGGCTATTACTTTTATTTTGAACATTTTTTGAGGTTCTGGGAGGGTTAAGACATTAGATTTACCTGTAAATTTTACAACCAGGATTAGTGGGGCTTGTTGGTAGGCTAGAGGTAGTTACGACAGTACTTAGCATTTCCCAAAAACCAACATATCTATATTGCCGCTGCCCACCAAGTATGTATATTTACGAAGCGTTTTTACTTTCTCTGACTGCTGGAAGTAATCGTGTCAAATTTTTGAAATCGACCTTGTACACCGGAAATAATCGTTACAAGGTCCTCTGATTCCGAAAAAATGGTTTTTAGAAATTGGTCTGTGTTTATTTTTTCTTGCCAAAAGTAACCCTTATGGGAAGGAGTTTATTTACAGCATGCTCGGTAATGAAAATTATAGATCATAGTAAAACAGAAATAAAGCAAAATACAAAGAAACTAAGCACTAACTAACAAATCAAAATTAATTAAGTTAATAAAATTTGAAAACTCCTTCAGAACTTTTCATATGAGATCTTTAAGTTGTGGAGACCAGTCTTATATGATCGGGTAGAGGGCAGTACAAAATGATGTGTTCAACATTTTGTGGACTGGCAGAGCAAATACATGTAGGGTCAGTGAAAACTTCCTAAATCTCTTCTGGGAGATTTTCAAGTTTGAAGTTCCCTTTATTACCACTGAAAACATGTATTTTATTAGTTATCCAGAACTCTTTTCGAAAATCTAATAAGTGCAGACAGGAATTAAATATGATGAAAAAGAAGACCGTAATATTCCGGAATGTTTTACTTTTTATCATGGTGAAAGAACCAAATTACTTAAATATATTAATTGTTTATAAACAATTTCAAAATAACAAGTTGGTTGCTGTTTGTGCTGTAATAAATTAACTAATCAAAAATTATGTTCATTAAAATTTATAGTTCATTAGAAATATTCTAGTGTTATAGGGACTAGTAGTTAGGTAGGTGTGCCTTTATAGTTTGTATAACCTGGCCGTAGAGAAGGTTATTAGAGTTGTGAAACATCTGGCAGGAGATCAGCTGACTTAGGCAACTAGATCACCATGCAACACCTCTCACCCATTCATTTGTCACCTAGCCAAAATATTGTCCGAACCCTTTTTTTAACCATCTTTTTTCGCACAAGGAGGGTATTTATATAATTTTTAGTTCTGTAATTTATGGTTTGCATGGTCCGTCTTTCTCAGAAATTTATTTATAAAAAGCTAATAATATTTTTAAAATATTCAAAGATTTTTATCTTGAAATATATACAAACATTTCGAAAATGTTTTGGATCCGTACCTCCCTCATTCCTGTAGATGGGTGTGTGCCTCGACGATAGCACAAGTAGGCTAAAAGTCTATCCGAATCCGTTTCGCGGTGGCGGACGCAGTGCAGTTTAGGCCGGTTTAGAGTACGACTTTCTCTGGTTTCCATTTTTTTAATGAATGGAGTTTATACACTCTGTTTTGGATAGAAGTTCTAAATTCTTTTTTTCCCTGGTTGGAAACAAGTTACTCGAAAGGTCAGCATGTCTCTTGGACCTTGGCTGCCCAGGGGCTTTGCGCAAGTCTCCTAGTGGCCACGCTGTACCTGGGAGGTTGTATCCCGTTCTCGCGCTCGTGCAAAAAGCCGCTTGGTCAGAGCATAACGTAGATAGTACATCGAGTGGATTTTATCGCAGGCCAAACATTATTGTCACGTCCATCAGTTGGGATCAAACCAACTTTTGATTAATATCAAAGTTTCTAACAAAAGTGACTGATCTCTATACTTATAGTTAGTAAAATAAAATTTAATGAAATTCGTCGGTATTTTTATGGAGAAAACTTCAGTAAAAACTCACTTCCGGTTTACTCACTTTCTTGAAACTCGGAATTTTGGATTTTTGGTCAGAGGCTTACCTCTGAAGTGCCATTTCAGTTATTATAGCATTCTGTCGTATGTGCCAGTAATTCTCAAATCGGGCAAGGGTATGATTCAGGTGGGCGATAGTAACCTCATTTGAAGAAAGAAATAGAACTTGAATTTCCACAGTAAAAGTCAAGAATAGATCACCCTTTCTCCAGCGTATTCTTCAGGTATTTTTTTTTGCAGTCTGTACCCATCACTTGAACTAAATCAATATATGATCGTAATATTTATTTTCGACTTTTACAATATAAAGCTATCTTTTGCAATATAAAACTTATCTTTTCTTTATAAAGTTATCTTACTTTTTAATTAAATTTTGATTTTTTTGTTAAGGTTAGATAGTACATAGTAAAGGTATTTTTGAATATGATGCTGGATAACATCTGGGATTTTATCTGTAGCAACATGCATATTTTTGATGTTTCTGACCAGTTTCGGATTTTCACCCATCGTCAGAGTAAAGTTACAAAGTTCGAATAGAAAGTTGACTTCAAGTTGATGTTCCTGTTACGCACTACACTTGTTGATTGTATGCAGGAGGTTTATAAGGTTATGGTACTATGTGTTTGTGTTATATCAAAAATGGAATTATTATAAATTATGATTAGGCATTAGTGATGTGTAATAAGTAGCCTGTTTCAAGAAGATTTTACAATTAAATTCTAATAGTGGTGCGAAGTGGCCAGTGTTTTGTCAAGGCATTTTTAATAAGGGGGAATTAGGAAGTTTCAAGAGTACATTATACAAATAAGAATAGGTTAAGTTTGAAGAAAGGGAATGCATAAAGTTAAAAGCTTGTAAAAACTAAATAACTACTGAAATGCATGCAATAACTACTGAAAATATGTAGGTAGTAAATTGGTATGTAAGGAGGTTGGTAGTAAATGGAATCAGCTTAACTGATCCACAATTCTACAATGAAATAAAAGATAAAGTTAAGCATATCTTAACAGAAAATGCATATCCGAATAAATTAGTTCAAAAAAACTGGTCTCAAGCAGTACTACAAAAAAACACATCTGAACATAATTCTAACAATGAAACAGTACACTTAGATATTAACACGGCTGAAACACGGTTAAGCCAGAATTATTTTGCATTAACATATATTCCAGACATCACTAAAAAAATTACCAGAATTTTTCAAAAATTTAATATTAATGAGATAAAATATACTAACACAATGAACAATAAAATAAAATCGTTCTTACCTCTGCTTAAAGACAGAATAACTGTGCAACAGCAAACAGGAATTGTGTACTGCTTGAATTGCGAATGTGGAAAAAAATATGTGGGACATACAAAAAACTTTCTTAACACAAGAATAGACCAACACATTAAGTCTCTCTCCAGCAAATCTCAAACTGAAACATCATTAATGAAGCATCATAGACTGACGAATCATAATTTTGATTTTAACAATCCATCAATACTTGACAAGGAAAGGAACACAAATAAAAGGAAACTGCTGGAGGCTATACATATAGCTACCAATTTAGACAAATTAATAAATGACAGAAAGGAGTGTTCTCAAGTATCAATGTACGATGGTGCACTTAATTTGATAAAACAATTCATTAATATAACTAATAACAGCTAACCTTATAACATATAACCTTCACATGTTACAGATGACACTAAATAAATTTAAATCTTCGCTGATATAATAAAAATTACATAATAATTATTACATCACATTTTTAAGCATAATAATATTTATATACATAAAATTAACAGCAAAATATCCCACATTCGAATATATTCAAAAAGATATATAATACTGACCAGTATAACGAACACACAGTCGTCTAATTATAGAACACGGCTCACTTCAGTTAGTCCACCACGAGAGCCGATCGGAGCATGGTGTAGTACTATTCTCAGTAAGTTTTTCTTTAAAATTAAAATTCATAATACATAATTAACCAAAATTAAAAAAAAAAAAAATAGTAATTTATTTTTACTCCTGTCTACAGGCCATGGTAAACTCGAATCATAATTAATACAGGCATAACTATTCTTTTCCATAAAGTAACCACGTGGTGCTCTCATATACTGAGGCTAACATACAATCGACATCATATTTAAATAAATAATTCAATACTGACAAGACTCTTTGAGTTACATTTTCAGCATAAAATAAGAATAGGGAAAAAAAAAATATAAAAATAAATTATTAATCATGGACGAAGCCTCTCGACTAATACAATAATTTACAAGGTAATTAGTTTGTTGGATTTCAATAGTAACGTTGTAAAACCTAGTTTAACAAAAATATATATAATATGTATATAAAAAAAATTTTTCAGAATGTAAGAGAAATGTACTCCTTGATAATGGCACGTTAAGTGCACGAAACGTTGGTATATCAATAAATAAAATAAATACTATTGGCTGTGTAAATGGTTCAAATTAATTCAAATTAACCAGTATAAGTAAATGGAACATTCGGGATGATATTAAAATAAATAATTGGTGCGTCAAAATGTTCTTCTCTGTTGCAATGTAAAGTAGTTAATAGTTTGGTTGTTTTCCAAAGATTGCTCGCAGGGTTCCGTGGTTATCCAATTAGAAGAAGCAATAATAAGAAAATAAACAGAAAAATAGATATAATACAAAAAAAAATCTGGTGTGAAACACTCACACAACTTTCTCTTACTCCAGTTCTCAAGAGTAAAGTGACAAATTTTATAGTTTGTGTACCAAATGTAATGAAATCCGTCGAAAGCGGGAAAAACTGCTCTGTTTAGTAAAGGCGCACTTCCGGTTTACTAATTGTCTTGAAACTCGGAAGTTCAGCCACCGATGTAGTGCTATGTAATTATGGCTGGATGCTAGAATGGTATAATCAACTGTGAGAGCACTTTAGAGGAAAACATAAGCCCAGGCCTCTCCTAAAAGCGTCATTTGAAGAATGTTGTCAGAGAAATGGTTTAAATAAAAGTTGTAGATGTTTGCATGGCGAGTTTATATTGGTAGCGTGTAGGAAATCGTCGGAGCCAGTTGTGAGAACAATGCAACAAAGAGAATAAATCATTAAGTGAAGTGGTAAAGTAAACGCACTTTCGGTTATCATAATTGTTTCAAGCTCGGAATTTCAACAACATAGTTAAATCTGATTATTTAGTTGTGAGAATTGTCTAATACACTGAAATTGCACTGCAGATGGAAACCTAACCCAATACCCAATGAAAACCCAATATCGAACCCCACCCTCCCCCATAAGTGGCCTTAAATGAATTTTCCCAGAGAAATGTTTCAAATAAAAGTTGTAGCTCTTTGTATGTGCAGATGATATACCAAGTTTGAAGAAAATCGTTGGAGGCATTTTTGAGAAAATTGCAAAAACGTAAAAAAACCACTAAGTAAAGTGGTACTTCCGGTTAAGGAATTTTGACAGGTGACCCACTGTCAGATGCCATGGTGATACCTAGACGGAATATCAAGTTTCAACTTTCTATGGTTTTTCGTTTTTGAGCTATGCTGTTCACATACATACACAGACGCACAGACACACACAGACCATTTGCTAAAAACCACTTTTTTGGACTCAGGGGACCTCGAAACAGATATATCCGGTGAAAACTCGATATCGAAAATTTGACACGATTACAATACTTCCTCTTACTAGGAGTAAGAGAAAGTAATAGATAAAATATAAAATTAAATTATATCAAAACCTAATCAAAAACTCAGTAATAAACATTAAGTAATATAAAGATCAGATTAAGGAGGAAATATGTAATATAAAACATAGGGATTATTATGTTTAATTAATTGGAGTAAATGCTGCCATTTATTTTTATTTCCTTTATGTGAAGTTATCTTCAAGAAGATATCAAGAGTATCAAGTTATCTTCAAGAAGATATCAAGAGTATCAAGTTATCTTCAAGAAGATATCAAGAGTATCAAGTTATCTTCAAGAAGATATCAAGAGTATCAAGTTATCTTCAAGAAGATATCAAGAGTATCAAGTTATCTTCAAGAAGATATCAAGAGTATCAAGTTATCTTCAAGAAGATATCAAGAGTATCAAGAAAATTAGTTTTCTCCTCCATCAGCAATATCCCATCACAATGCAATAAGTCACGATCATAAAAGTGCAACAATCATTAGGACATTATAAAAGTAATTAATAAGCACTTCAACTTACTTTTAAGTTGCAAATCCACATATAACAATATTGGAAGTGCACGTGTTTCCAGGTTGTATCGGAATTATTAGTTATTATAGTAAATGAAAACAACTGGACATTTTAATATGGTGGATCAAAAGTCTGTGCGGTTTTTCTTGCTTAGTTGAATGAACTGTTTGTAAAAATATCATTGATATTGCACTTTGCTCATTTAATACTGATTACTTGATATTCACTATTCAGTATGTAACAGTATTTAGTCAAGTTTTGACCGTATGAGTTGATTTAAAAAATTACAAAATGAGTAAATTAAATTTTGGATATCGGGCTATATTGAAGCATTATTTTTAAAAAGGCTTTACCGCAATAGTTGCAGCTCGAGAAATTTGTAAAGCTGAGGGGGACAATGCTTTGTCAATTCGTAGTATGTGCATGCTATTGGAGCGACAACCTCGCCCTTAATGTAGGATTCAAGAATTCTGCTGAATGTGCGGAATTAGAAAGCAACAGAAACTGATAGAGATGACATCTGCCGCAACTGATACAAATGACTGGCGGAGGCGAATAGAGGAGGCTAAGGCCCAATAATGGGCTGTAAAGCTAGCAAAGAAATTAAGGCAAGGTAGAGGAAATGACTCGAAATTAAGGCAAGGTGGAGGCATAAACGGTCCCTTGACCCAACTGTTTTAAGAGAAGCTGATCCTCGAAAAGCACTAGAAAACTTACAGGCGGATTAGGAGTGTCTTACTCTACCATAAATAGATACTTGCATGGCACTGGAATGGTACCTAAAAACTGTAGGACAAATTCAGCAAAACGCACAACATAGGGTATAGGGAATGTCAAACTCTTCTTAAAAATCCAAGTGATTTTTGATTTATAAAGCGAATTGTCACTTACGATGAAATGTGGGTATACGTTAACAACCCATATGCGCAAAGAACAATAGGGTAGTCCTGGCCAGTTCGCTCTTCCTGTGCCTTGAAGGAAAAGGTTTGCGAAAGAGATATGTTTTGCATATGGTGTGGAACACTTAATGTGGTGCATTTCGAGTTGGTTCCCGATGAACGAGCTATCAAATCTGAACTCTATTCAGCACAACCGGATAGGGACTTTGCTGTTCTGGCCGAAAAGTACCCCTCTTTAGTCAGCAGATAAAAAGTTCTTTTCAGCAAGATAATGCAAGACCGTACTCAGCGTCCTTTCTTGTATCAAATGTATAATTCGAATTATATACATTTATCAGCTAATAACCCTTAGATTTGATATTAATGTAAAAACTGACACTAGATTTGAAAAGACAAGGCAGAGCATGTTGAAGCTAGTACATTGTAGTGATTGAAGGCCTTTACTGTGTAGATGAGCAGCTCTCCTTCCTGTAGTCACAACTTTAAATGATTCAGTTGATCTCTCGGCTTCATTCATCCCTTATATATCTTTCCTCCATCTTCTGGAGAGTAATTGCAAGGCAAACCTCTTTTACTTTAAAATACAATGATATGCCAGGTATCTCTGACCTTCCTAACTGACTGTCTTCTTTTGTACTAAAGGATTTCGAAAACTCAATTTTAAGACTCAAATAAAATATAAAATGAATTTAGATTCTTGAGGAATTTGGTCAGTTTAAATAGAACAAACTTTACTTCGTCAACGTTTCTTCTTATTAAGACATCATCAGAACTACAAAATAACAAATAGCAATGACTAAAATAAATAAATATTATTATTTGTCTGTGGGGAGGGACCAAGCCCTACGCTATCCAAAGCCTCAAGAAAAACAACAACAAACCGGGTCTAGAACAAATATCCAGATCCGGATCTAATCCATCTAAGATTCACCGCAGTCCAAATAAATCGGACAATAACCTTAAGCGGAAATAGCCTGAGCTCTTCCACAGACATCCTATTCCGACCAAAGATCCTGAACCTAATTTCCTCACAACCCAGGCACTCAGTCATAAGATGGATGGGTGTTTCCTCCTCTGTCCCACAGACTCTACAAAATGGATCCGGCATGAGCCCCATTATGTAGAGATATCTCCTTAAACCACAATGTGCAGTAAGAGATCCAACCAGATGCCTGAGAGCGCTCCGTGAAAAACACAGCAACGGACCCCCGGTGAACATTTTGGACTGCCGAAAACCAACTGAGCTCATCCATAATGAGCCTGACAAACATGTGCCAGAAGACACGCCAACAGCAGGCTCGGTACCAATGAAAGGAAGAGAGGCGCCTAATTTGGCAAACCTATCCACCTCCTCATTCCCAAAAATTCCCATGTGACTCGACACCCAGACTAGAAGCACATCCTTAAGAGAAGAAAGCTCTTCCAGTCTTTTAGAACATTCTAATACCAACCTGGAAGTGAAGACACATGAACTCAGCGCCTTCAGCGCAGCTTGGCTGTCCGAGCAAATACAGACATCTTTCAAGTTAGTGTTATGTACTCTCTCATCAAAGATACAACAAAGAACAGCATAAACCTCAGTCTGGAAGACCGTGGTCTATTCACCAAGAGATACTACCAAATGATCTCCGGTCTCAAAATAGACCGCAACTCCAGACCTACCATCCATTCTGGAACCGTCCGTGTAACACCGGAAGTAATTATCAGATATCACGCTAGACGGACCCAATCTTGACCAATCTTCCCTAGAGGGTAACCTAACACTGTAAGAATGCTCGAAAACAAAAATCTTCAACTTCTATCAGAAGGAAAACCTGTAACAGGAACCTTCAAAAGCATCTCGCGATGAATGGTACGCTTACCCTGCCCAAAACCTGCCTGTGTAATTCAATAACAGGCTTTCATTGCCATAGTTTTCACCTCTACAAAGAGCGGTGGGATTCCTAATAAAGTCTCCATTGCAGCTGTAGGCGTGGTCCGCATCACACCGGTCACGCCAGACAAGCCAAGCGTTGAATATCCTAGGTTATTCTATCGTTATAACAACCTAGGCTTAATAACCATACCATAAATCCAAAACATCATCTTGGAAGTAATCCCCCGATTTTTACCTACGATTCTTCGACATTGCCAAAAGGAAATAATTGCCTTTTGATGCTGTGCCTTAACATGTTCCGACCAATTTAATTTACTGTCAAGAACCACCCCAAGAAACTTCATCGATTTGCAAATCTGAACAGCATTTCCTAGTAACCTAGGAGGTTTTAATCCTACGATCTTCCTCCTATTAGTAAATAAAATCACCTGGGTCTTACTGGGGTCTCACCTGGGTTAACCAGGAAAGATCCTTATCCTCAGTCCAATCGTATACCATGTTGAGGGCACTTTGCATTAAGTCTGAGATAGTAGTCAGACATCGCCCCAACAATAAAATAACACCATCATCGGCATATGCCTGTACATAGAATCCCGATGAATTCATCCTGGTTTCATCCCGAACAGTTCATCCGTGACAGCACACCATAGCTTTGGTGAGAGACAACCACCTTGAGGACACCCTCTCCCCGCTTCCAAAACCACAGTGCGCATACCTATAGAAGCCTGTAAACTCTACTCCTTAAATAAATACCTATCCAGTTAATTAAAACTGGTTATATACCTTTTCGACCTAGGGAATCTTCAAGAGCATCAAACGATACTCTTCAAATGCCCCTTCAACATCAAAGAAGCACCCTAAAGCATACTACTTTGTCTCTAGAGCAGATTCTATCCTACCGACAGACAATGCAAAGCAGTCTCTGTCGATATTCCTACAGATTTGGATGGAGTGGATGATCCTTCAAAGGACCATCAGTAATATACCTATCCAGCAACCTTACCAAAGTTTTTAGAAGGAAAGACATAAAACTTATAGGTCTAAATGCCTTATGGTCAGAGTAGTCACTTCTTCCTGGTTTAGGAATAAAGACCACCCTAACTTCCCTCCAAAATGTTGGCACTTAACCAACCATTAAAAATCCTTATCAACACCTTCACCAGTACATCCCCACCATTTTGTAGCTGACTGGGATAAACTCCATCAGGGACTTAAATGGTGAGAAACTTTGCACTGCCCAAACCACTCTATCCATAGTAACTACCTCGTTCACGGTAGCCAGATCACTAAGCTCTAGCTTCCTTCCACCAACCGCAGGCGAAGCAGTGCTGTTTTTGTTTATGTTATCCGGGAAATGGGTTTTAAGCAAGAGCTGTAATGTCTCAATTTCTCCTCCTGTAAATGAACCGTCAGGATATCTTAAAGTACCCAACAGACAGTCCTTATCCTTACCAAGAATCCGTACCAGCCTAGATATCTCTTGAGTCGAATTTAGATCCTCGCAAAACGATCTCCAAGAGTTTCTCTTAGCTTTCCTTAAAGCATATTTATATGCTTTTTTAAGACTTTTGTAACTATCCCATGATTCCGAAGAATCGGTTAGGACCGCCTTCCTGTAAGATCCCCTAACTTGTTTTCTTAGCTTTTCTAACGAAGATGACCACCAGGGGTTCCTACTACTAGCTAATCAACTTGGGAGGACAGGTCTCTTCGAATGAAGACTTAATGTGTTCATGTAGAATACCAGCCTCTTTTTCCAATTCAGTAATATCACCAAGAGCACTTGACTGGATAATCATTCTATCTCCTAGAAGTCTAGAATAAGAATTCCAATCCGCCCTTCTGAGGTTCCTATAGGTAGCCATGGTGATTGGATCAATCCCCAGACTAAACCTAATAATCCTGTGATCAGAAATAGAAACTTCCGAACTAACTCTCCAATCACTAATCAGTTTACTAATAATCCTATCAATAACTTGTCTTCTAATCCTGGTTACAAAAGTGGGTTCAGAACCCCTATTTACAACATCCAGCTCAGTACCCATCAAGAAGTCCATGACAGCACGACCCCTAGTATTGATGTCGCTGCTGCCCCAGACCACATGATGTGCTTTTGCATCACAACCTATAATTATAGGTGTGTTGCTGGACTCCGTAAACCGTACCAGTAAACCGTAAATCTACTAATTCCTGCCGAGGAGGAGAGGAATGATCATAGGGGAAACAGGACGAGGCCAGCACCACATCAGGACATTGGCCACCAATCCCTAGAGCAACCCTCACCGCCACCAGATCCCTAGAGCAAAACTGTCTGAGCAGAACGGCGCCGACATCTCTATTAACGCAAAGACATGCTCTAAGAGTGTCCCCGCCATCCGCAACAAACAGCCTGCCATTGACCGCACTCAAACCTCGAACCAATCCTTTATAAGCATAGGGTTCTTGGATAAGTGTAAAATATGTATGCAACCCAGCAATAGAGCGGCACAAATTAGCCGTGGCATCTTTGCTATGCTGCAAGTTAACCTGAACCATTTCTACCCTGTCAATCATAGTAATAAGTCAACTAATGTAAGAAATGGAACTTCTGACAAACTTGATAGCAGGCAGGAAAAAAAAAATAGATAAATATATATAAACAAATAAATAAATAAGTAAACAAACAAATAAATGTAAATAAAATAAAAATACCTGCCTTACATATCTCTCCTTTTACCTTTGACCACGTTTCAGAAATCGCCGCAGGAGCACAAGTCCTCCGCGGCTCCTCCGGACACGTTCTCCTCCAGAAGCAAGCCTTCCCTGCCTCTGGATATTTTTCCAGATTCCCACCCATTAGTGCATCCAGGCCCTGATCACCCGACTCTGGATGTACAGAGGAATCACCCCCACCACCGGTGGCCCCCTCCTCTAAGGAGCCCCCGGTTGTCGAATTTAAAGTTAAAGACATATAATAAATAAAATTAAAAATTCATCTCCAGAGCTCTCCACCCTCCACGGAGCCTCACAATTTGGGACGCTTTAAAGAAGCGCCAGAGCTACCCTAGAGATGTAGCGCTTAGGGATTGTGAGCCAAGGCCCACAATACGCGGGAACTCACCTATGCGTTCTTTCGCTAGCCGATTGACCAGAGCTGAATTAGGCTCTGGCCGCCTGTTTAGTGAAGTCAGGAACCAAAGTGGTGTTGTTGGACTGCCGAGGGAACTTGCCTCCAGCGAGAACCTGCGTCCTCAACCACCAGGAGTTCCCTTCCCCACGACACAGGTATCCACACGCGGCAAACATGTGGGTGGCACCAGCACGTGCCACTGGCGTGTAGGAATGTAATTGTGTAGGTGTACGATGTTAAGGCGTTTAGGTGAAAGTGATGCAGCATGAACCCCCACAGAGGCCTCGCAGCAAAAGAATTCGCTGCAAGATAAATTATGGCGACCCAAACAGAGGGCAGAAAAGTTTCTACCAATTCACACTCCTGACGGGGCACCGCTGCACTTGTTAGTCTGTAATTGTAGCGAGGTACGTGGGAGTGCTAAGTTCCCAAATAGCCCGAAGGCTACCCTCTGCGTTCGCCCACCAGCTTGGCCATCCACGCTTCCACAAAAGTGGAGCGCAGATGTTTCCAGAGCCGCGACGAGGACGAGCTGGTTGGACTTGAATGAGGTTTTGCGACAGAATATCCGTTTCTAGAAACATAGGGAAGTTTCACCCTATGTGAGTAAAAATACTCCCTCAAACCATTTGGCTCCAAATAAATAAATAAACACTCCTTCTATCATACAAAAAAGGTGAAATTGCCAACAATAATTTGTACCAGGTGTACCTGCATACCTGAATTTTTTATACAATAAAACATAGTTATGGATGGCCAAAACCTAATTCCATAAATCCCACAATCAACAAATTCTTCAAGCATTTGAATCAAATATATCAAACAAGACAAACAATTCCTCAAGAAACTACATCCATTGTAAACTTATTGGTCAAAATATTAACGTTTTTTATAAAATATAAAATTGAAAAATGCACTACATTATATTTTATTTATTACATTAATACATTATTTATTTATATTAATATTTAATTAGGATATATGTAATATTTATTATTTTTCCCATAGATGTGGAGATGATGACCTTCTAGAGATGAGTTGCTAGTGAGACAGAATATTGCAACATTACAGTTCTAGATCCATTAAAGTGGGCAGTTTCAGTTCTCAAGTGTGTGACTCTAACGGCCACGAGCGGGTGTACTACCACAGCATAGATTGCTAGTTCCATAAATTCAACATTACCAAGCTGCTCTTACATATAATAGTTATGAGTAGTACTACCAGTGCAATATATACTTTCTTATGTCTCTTGTGAACCAACAAACCAGAGATAAGGTTTGTTGTTTCCAGAAAGTCTGGAAAACAACAACTCACTAACAGAAGTTTGGCAATATTAATTATACAAAAATGAAAAACTTGGATTATAGCAATTGTAATACTTAGCTATGGCAATTTGGATTTCCTCACACCGATTACAGAACCTTTTTGTGTCAGTATAATGGTTAAAAGTAGTGATCTTGTGAATGTTGAAGAACAGTTATTAAATACAAAAAATATCCTATACTAAGAAAGAAGTATGTGGTTTCTTCAATCGTTTGTTAAGGGGAGAAATTTCTAAATTTATTTCTGCCAGGTATAAAAGTGAAATTGCCTTTCTACTCCAAAATCAAAATAAAATGACTGTTGCAAAGATTACTGGAAAGGAATGCATTATAAATATTATATAAACATATATATTCATGCCAATAAATGGACAAGTTTTTTATATATATTTTGAAATAAAGGGATCTACATGTGAAATATGTCCTTGTATTAACAGAAATTCAAGATCCCAGAGAAAGGTAACCAAAACAGAATCCACTGTATATTCATTCATAAATGAAGTAAGATAGCAATTGTGGGGCGTTGCTGTTAGGGTCCAATCCATCTGTCGGCTGCAATCCATCGCTAGAAGGGTGGCACTCGGTGAACTAAATGGGCTAAAATCAGCAGCATAATGTGTTTTCATTTTTACAAGAAAAACAGATTGAGCAGGAAGGTGCTTGTCAAGTGAGCAGGAAGGTGTTTGTCAAGTCAACTACTGGTAAGATAGATCGTGCAAACAACAAGCAGAAGTAGGTGTATCGAGTGTTGTGTGTGTGTGTGTGTGTGTGTGTGTGTTCGTGTGTGGAGTTCTTTATAGTAGTGACTAGTGTAGTGACTTTCTCTTTGGAGATCTCACCAGTGGTTGTAATAACTGAAATAAGCCTTGACCTGCACAGCCCCACACTCACACTGTTGGCGAGGGTTGATATTGTTGTCATCAAAGCACACATACACACAATTACTATATTATTACTGTTTTTGTTATTTGAAAGTTGTATCAAGGTCAGTTGAAAAGGTCATCCCCTAATGCCTCCTTCATTCTATTCTATGCAGCTTCTAAGATACATTTATATAATTAACGTTTACTGTACAATATCAATAATGCACACCATCTGTATTACTGTTTCATGTTTAAATCTAACGAATGACTTAAACCTGGCGATTTCCACCCAAATTTATTCCTACTATATTAATAAAACTTTATAAAATTATTAACTTTGTTACTACAAATATTAAGAGCTAAATAAAAAGACGATACCAAAGCAAAATGATAGTCCTTATACTCAAAATGATACCAAACAAGCACCACTTTTTATGCAACCCATTGTGGAGAGTTCAACGTGGGCATTGGGCTAAGACAGAGAGATCTAGTATCACCTGTTTTATTTAATCTGTCCATAGAGTTAGCAGTAGGAGCCATTAAAATCAACCCAGCAGTGACCTCGTATGTTAGAATGACTCAGTTAATATCGTGTAGTCTTTGAGTGAGTCTAGCTCGGGTGTTAGAGTGACTCATTTAATATCGTGTAGTCTCTGAGTGAATCTAGCTAGGATGGGGGCGGTCACCACAACATTATATTAGAACGCGCACATATGATCTTATGCTTAGTTTGATTGAGACATTACAATGGACCAAAACAGAAACATAAACAACAATACCAACATAGGCCAACAATCTCGCTAAACATGATCGCCGCAGGCTCTCTATCTCCTGGCGGACAGTTTCTTGTTTCCTTACTGAAATTACTGGAATTATGCCAAATTATCCTTTTTTCGGCCCCAATTAAATGTCTAAATCATGCTAAATGTAAGATCAGATGTGTGTGTTCTAATCTAATGTTATGATCAGAGCCGACATCCGAGGTAGACTCAATCAGACTATAGGTGCTGTTATGCTCTCCTCCTAGTATCTGTTCTCACATCAGCCCTAATTCTCTAACGAATATAAGGGTAGAAGTAGATTCCATGTTTGATAAAAGAAATTCCGAATCGTACTTGGAAACTCACTGTGTCACATTGGCCGCTCCAGTGAATCTGTTGCATATAAAGTTTAAAGCAACATAATGATAACATTCCTTTTCTGGAACCACAAATATTATTGTATAAATGTTCCCTATGGGAACAAAGCCTGCAACAGAGCAAGTTATCCTATCCTTCCATTGCCAAGAAACTTGAGTGTAACTGGACCTCTCAGCGGTAACTTGGAGTGACGCTCTGTCACACAATACTCCTTAGGGAAAAGAAAGAGGATAACGTGCTTCTCTTGAGCGAAGGTCAAAAGACAATCCCTTCAGCGAAGGACATTACACGGCTAACTAGAATTGCAAAAGAAGAAATGCAGATTGACCAAACAATACACTCTCGTAACCAAAAAACATATGTTTATAATAGTCCGCAGATACCAACACATAATAAATATGCACCTTTACTGATATTGAACTGGAAGAACCACATACTACAAATAACTCAAGTAAACAAACAAAAATACCACCAATTTTTAGAATAGGTACAGAAAATTATCAATCTGTTATCGAAGAAATTAAAAATACAATTGGCACATTTTTCAAGACACAATTATGCAAAAATAAATTGAAAATAATATTAAAAAATTCAGACGATTATAGGAAATTAACAAATTTTACGAAATTCAGACACAAAATACTATACATTTGTAAATCCCCTAGACAAAACATTGTCAGTTACAATAAGGGGTATTCAGTAACTGAGGAGGAAATATTTGACCAATTAAAAGAAAATTACCCAATAATCTCAGTAACTAGGCTGATGAATAAAAAATATGAATCACTGTACCAACTCCTCTATGCGCAGTTGTTCTAGAGAATGATAATAAAGGAAGAGCATTATTCCAATTAACTCGCCTCTACTACTCAGTAGTCGCAGTAGAGCCCAGAAAAAAGACAACTCGTATTCCACAGTGCACAAATTGTCAGCAATATGGCCACACCAAAAACTATTGTCCACTCGACCCTAAATGCGTAAAATGTGCGGGCGATCATCACTTTTCTGTTTGTGCAAACCGTCAGATGTAGCGGCCGCATTTGACACAGTTTGGCACTCTGGACTACTCTATAAACTCAGAAACACAAACGCACCTGATTATATTACCCAAATTATAACATCTTTTTTACAAGAAAGAATATTCTAGGTAAGACTCAACAACACATTCAGTACTAGACGACAAATTCTCGCAGGACTGCCACAAGGGGCAATTATCAGTCCGATCCTCTTTAACCTCTACTGCTCGGACATACCTGAACCTACTTCAGTGACTTTAGCAACATACGCGGACGATAAAATGTTGGCGAGTTCCAACAAAGACATTAATAAAAGTATCACTGACTTACAGACATCAATTAATATTTTATCAAACTGGTTCCAAAAATGTAAATTGAAGCTAAATCCTTCTAAAACGGAAGCAAAAATCCTCGCCCATAGGAGGTTCCGGATTGAAGACCTTCATATGCTCCAAATTAACAACCAGGAAATTCGCTGGAAACAAAAGGCCCAAGGAGTGCGCTATCTTGGCGTAATCCTAGATACAAGACTCACCTGGAGGCTACATATTAACACTAAACTTCAACAAGCATTCAGCCGACTGAAGCAACTATACCCATTTATTAACAGAAACACACCACTCAAACACTCCTGTACAGTACTTCTGTACAAGACACTCCTCAGACCACTTCTGACATATGCCTGCCCAGTTTGGATAACAGCTAGCAACACACACTGACGAAACGATTACACACTACGGATTGCACTAAACGCCCCTTGGTTTACGAGGAATACACAAATACATAAAGAACTCGACATTTCAGATATTCACTCACACATGACTAAATTAACAGACAACTTCTTCCTAACCCTTCGCACACTATCACATAGGCGAGCCTACACCTTCTAGAAGATTAAAACCCCGATTGTATCAAGATCTTTAATTTTCATTTATATTATTGTAATCCGTATGAATGAAGCTCTAAGTGGGCTGGTCCACAGTTTAATATGTAAATAATAATAAATAATATTACTAATATATTATTAAGTTTCAACGTGTGCATTCCACTGAGATACCAGCTATTACCGCAACAGTGCTGACTATGTTCACACCCAAATCACCATTTTGGTGTGTAGCACTGGAGAACAGATGTTCTTTTCCAAATCAGTGCAATTTTCAGAAGATCCAGCTATTTGTTTGCAACTAAGCCTTGAGAATTCAGTTGTTTTAGCCATTGGAAAGTGGTACAGAATGGCTCAGGTTTTATCTTAAGTCTAAAATAAAATTTAAGTTGCCGTCTTTGCCCTGAGCTCAGCTGTTTTGTTTACTTTTTTGGTGACGTTTACAAAGAAGCTTCAACAATCACGCTAATTCCACTGAGGTTTAAATTTATTGTAATAAGGTCGAGTGGCGCAGATTTAATTAACTATTGTGTTTTTATAATCACAACACTTTCATTATTATTTTCGTTTTATTTGTTTGGTTTATATATTTATTTCTTAATTAAAATATAATTACCTTTTCTTACTTATGTAAGCGAAAGTTTTACGTAATTGAGTTTTCATTGTATTTGAGTGCCTCTTCTCATAGTCTGATCGAAATCAAGTTACCCATTCCTTTTTGCAATTATAACTGTATTTATTTAGCTCAATGAAGATCAAATGGTAATCGTGGGAAATGGAAATGGTGAGCGGTGGAAATGATGACGCTAAATGTTTACCTGGGTGCTCATTTCATCATCCTTGGCCCATTTACACTACACACAAACACACACACACACACACACACACACACACACACACACACACACACAGCAACAGATAATGGCATTGCAGCGCAGAATAAACAGTCCAACCAGACTTCACTTCCTCTTTCAGCTGCACAGCAAGGTTACCTCCCCCCCTTCAGTCCACATTGATGTTGGGAAAATTAGGATCCTTGTTTTCTCCACGATGGCTTAGCGTCTGTAGGAAACAATCTACACAATCGCTTTACGATAAAATTAGATGTTAAGATTAGCTTGGCATCCCTCGGGGCCGATCAACACAAAAGATCCGTTGTGACACACCCAGATGACCTCTTCGTGCAATTACTGCAGTCCTAACAGCCAAATAAACAGGGAAATAAATAAAGAAGTGATCAAAAGTCTATAATACTGAAAGTGTGTAATATATAATGCTGTAATAATAATATGTAATAAGTACATATTATTACTACTGTATGTAGTAATATGTAATACGTGTGTCTGTAATACTGTGTTCCACAAACAACCACATATTTTACAGCTTTAATTCAAATCATGCCAATACTTACTAATTTCGCTATAATAAATTCTTCCTTTAACAATAATCAACTGAATTTCGTATAAATATAAATTAATAATTAATATAAACAATAGTTACGTTTGGTCGTTGTTAACAAAACAAGAAAATGTTGGTTGGCTGGGACCAAAGAAAATCATTTTTACCTTTTAAAGTTTATTCTATCAACGTTTTGCACTATGCTGAGCATTTACCTCTCCACTGCTCCTTAACCAAAGGTGTCCTAAACGTCGATAGAATAAACTTTATAAGGTAAACAATTTTTTTCTTTGGCCCCAGCCAACCCATATTTTGGTTGTTTTGTAAAATTAATAATTATTTTCGCTGTAAAAGAATGGAAAGAATCTTTTATTGTTTTGTTAACAACGTTAATCAAAAATTGTTTTGTTCACAAAGTTCGCATGGAGAAAAAATATTGCAAATTCAAAACATTTTTTATCGACTTTATTCAAAATAAAACAAAAACTTGCAAGTTCCAGATATTTTCACTGGATTATTTGCACTGTATTGCGTGCATGTAACTGGACCTTAGCAGTCGTTTTCACACCAAAATTGAATTTAAAAGTATGAATTTTCGAGTAATTCATTTTTTATCATATCAATGCTAAATATATTTTAACTTGCAGTTTCCCTTTTGATCATTCAGCCAAAAAAATTTCGTATTTTTTATGTTAATGCATGGCATAGCGGTTTTTTTCGCCGTGTCTGTTGTTCAGAATTAGTACAAAGTACTTCCATGACAAATCACTCTACTTCATGCATACTGAGGGGCGTTTTCTTGTTCTTTCTTCACTGTATGTGCAAGTAAAATAATCAATAAAAGAGTTAATAATATAATTAAGGAAATTATTAAATTATTTAACTGTTTGAATATACATTAATTTTCAAGGGGATCATTTGCGTAGGCCCGAGCGTCTTAGAGCCGGCCCTTGGTCACTCAAGGTCATACTTTTTGTTTTAACGTTAGAGCTTAACCTTATCTCAAACAACCTTCCCTTTATTCATGTATTATCTATAAGTATATTGCTGTGCGAATAATACAGCCTATACATACTCGATATTATGAGCTGTGCTCTTACATATAACAAAAATATGAAAGGCTTAATAATGGATTCGGATAAGCTAGAAGAGACAGCCAGTCAGTCACTGGCTGTTGGTGGAACTATTTCGAAACTTTAAGTTAAGAGAAAATTCAGGCCGGCTACTGTAAACAGGTACCTTTGTTACATACTTTAAAATTGTTCTTAGATATTTGGAGACCAATGGAAAGAAAGGTATCATATTGTTGGCTTTCAATGGAGAGAAAGGTATCATTGAAATTTTCATTTCTCGCATTATTATGAAAGCTAAATAAGTCAATAATACGTTATGAACTGTCTAGCCATTTCATGTAAATTTAATGAGATTCTATCATAGAATTATAAACTAATAAATACAATTGTTCTCAAAAATACTGCCAAATCTTATCCCGTAACCTTCTCTTTCTTAATAAGTACTTTTTATATACATATATTCAAATTTTGTAGGAAGGAATTTGTTTAATTTAATTCAATATGTTAAATAGCAGTAGGTGATCGAAGTAATAATAATAAAATTGGTACGTCATTCGATAAAATTAAACCATATATATAATGACTATTTTGTCAACACCGAGTAAATGGATTTGTTGATTTTAATTGATTAAAAATGAAACTCTTTGTATATTAAACTATAATATAAATTTTAGATTTACTTGGAATTATACATAATGTTTCTCTTGTTACCAACTGGTGCATGAAATCCATACGTTGTGATAGATTCCTCCATTTCCTTTCCAATCATCCATATTGTACAAAAAATATTAGATCAACGATTCACGGATAATACAACCAACGCCCTCTACGCCATCACAGCAACTTCCAATATCCTATATCTCCATCCCATACATAGAGGGTCTATCGCTATTAGAAAAAATCGCTAAAATCTTCAAGAAATATAAGCTATCCATTGCTCACAAAAACTCCAATCCTCTAAAAAAACTCTTTTCCTACTCAAAGACTCCACCCCCCATAACTTTATTATCAGATGTAATTTACAAAATAAATTGTTTACAATGCCCAGCTACATAGACAGGACAAACATCTCAATATTTAAAAAATAGACTATACCAACATAAATACGACTGCAAAACTAAATAAAAAAATCTGGTGTGAAACACTCACACAACTTTCTCTTACTCCAGTACTCAAAATTATAATTGGCAAATTTTTATAGTTTGTGTACCAAATTTTAATGAAATTCGTCGAAAACTGAAAAACTGTTCAGTAAAAGCGCACTTCCGGTTTACTAATTTTCTTGAAACTCGGAATTTCAGCCATCTATTTATTTCTAACTAATTATGATTGGATGATAGAACTGTATAATGAACTAGGATAGCACCTTTGATGAAAATTTAACCCCCCCCTCCCCTAAAGCCTCTTAAAAGAAATTTCCCAGAGAAATGTTTTAGATAAAAGTTGTAGATATTTGCATGTTTAGTTATATAGCGAAATTTCAAAAAAATCGTCGGAGCCATTTTTGAGAAAATTGCGAAAAAGTGAATAAAATCATTTAGTAAAGTGGTAAAGTAAACGCACTTCCGGTTATCCGATTTTTTTCAAACTCGGAATTTCAACAACATATTTAATTCTAATTAACATTATTTAGATGACAGAATTGTCTAATAAACTGAAATAGCACTTTAGATGGAAACCTAACCCCACCCCTCCCCCAAAAGTGCCCTTCAAATGCATTTTCCCGGAGAAATGTTTCTAATAAAAGTTGTAGCTCTTTGTATGTGTGGTTCATGTTTAAAGTTTAAGAAAATCGTCGGAGCGATTTTTGAGAAAATCGCAAAAAAGTAAAAAATCCAACTATAAAGTGGTACTTCCGGTTGAGAAATTTTACAGATAACGTAGTGTCAGATCCCAAGGTGATACTTAAACGGAATATCAAGTTTCAACTTTCTACGGTTTTTCGTTTTTGAGCTATGCTGTTCACATACATACACACACACACACACACAGACCATTTGTCTAAAATCCACTTTTTTGGACTCAGGGACCTCAAAACGGATATTTCCGGTGAAAACTCGATATCGAAAATTTGACACGATTACAATACTTCCTCTTAGTAGGAGTAAGAGAAAGTAAAAACCGACTGACATGACTACAGCCCTAACAATAACTAACAATTGCATAAATACGAACATGAATTTGACATAGAAAACACTAAAATTCTCTCCATCAACATTAATAATAGAAATAGAAATATATTGGATATGATACATATTAAAAAAGATAAATTATCTATCAATTTTAGAATAGATACCAACAACCTATCCCTCAGTTTTAAGAAACTCCTGAATTTCCAAAACAAAATACACATTAAGACACGGTTTTCCCATCCACTCTCCTACCCCTTTATAAACCTTGACCTATCCAATGTCTGTAACACTTGGTGATGGTATATCACAAGTTAAACTATAGTTTTTAAGAAATTCTAAGAAGAAATTTTTGTAAGTACAATTCCTATGTTATTTCCATATTTTGCTCCTATATATGCCAATATTGTCAAAGTTTCAATAGTTGTGATGTAGTTTATTATTGATCTGTTCTGCAGCAATAGTCAAAATAAATTTAAAATTGTTATATACATGTATTATACACTCTTTATTTAGTATATTGCGTAGTTTATTTTAAAAAATTGTTATTTGAAAATATTTATTTTAAACTTATGTTTTATGTTGTTTTTTCTTTTCTGATTTGTATTAAAACCTTTATACAGACCCTGAAGAAGGCAATAAATTTGCCGAAACGTCGGTAAAAGTTTAAAAAGAGTTTTTTTATGACCGAACGTCAACATCTATTTTCAACATTGAATACAGCGGTCGTAACGAACACCAAAACGTATAAATAATATTGATGTAGTTGTTAGGTTTAGTATAAGCCAATGTAATGTATGATCTTGAAAGCTCTAATTTTTCAATTTTTATCCCGACGTTTCGGCACTAGTTGTTTCTTGAAACAAAGCAAACCTTCTAATTGGTTTTTCATTTGCAACTTGTGGCAAACCTCAAAAGGAATTTTCAAAATAATATTAATAGAAATAAATATGTTGTCGAAATTCCGAGTTTGAAGAAAATCGGATGACCGGAAGTGCGTTCTTACTAAAAAGTAATTTTCAGTTTTGGGCTATTTTCTTTAAAACGGCTCCAACGATTTTCTTTAAACAAGTAGGTGAACTACACATACAAAGCGTTACAAGTTTTATTTGAAACATTTTTCCGGGTAAATTCAGTTAAGGGGGTGGGGTTTGGGAGAGGGTGTGGAGTTATGGTTTCCTCTAAAGTGCTATTTCAACTTATTATACAATTGTGTCATATAAAAGAATTGAATATGTTGCAATATTCGAGTTTCAAGAAGATGAGTAAACTAGAGGTGCATTTTTTATTGAACAGTTTTATCAGTTTTGAGATTTAGTCCACAAATTTCATTAAATTTGGCACACTAACTGTGAATATAAGGATCACTTTTGTTTGGAACTTTGTTCCGTGAAATTCATTTAAAGAAATATTGGTGTGGGGAGTAGGGGGAGGCTAACGCTTTCCTCCAAACAAATCATTTTATTAAATTTAGATCTCCCATTGATATATAAAACTGAATACAGACGGACATTTAGTAACGATTATAAGTTTGGAGAAAATTTGTCAATTACAATTTTGTGAACTGGAGTAAGAGAAAGTCGGGTGAGTGTTTCACACTACAGATTTTTGTTCTATACATAAAGTAACATGTTGATAATGAAATTATTGAAAACATGAATGAATTTAAATTTTATCAGTGTGTTTTTTCTAAACTTAACAGTATTTGGAATGATTTAATTGATTTACAAATATGTTAAATACGAACATAATGTTAGAGTAAAGAAATGCAGACACTCTCCCATATTTATATTGTAACAGAGACTATTTTAATCTAAACAACTATATTAATCAAGATACAAGCATTGGTTCTCTGTTAAAATATAAAACCTCTCCAATCTTAATCAGTAAAATATTGTTAAAATAACTTCCGTTAAATTCGTTGAAAATAACGAGCCCTTAACCTTGTTTTCAGTATTAACATAAAGTTAAATATATTTAGTAGATTACATTATGATTTATGATTTCTTCAAAATTCTTTAATTTACATGGTCCTAAAATTTTACTTTCTATACTGGCGAATGTTTTGAGATTAGATAGTTGTGAGAGAACCTTATATTGTTGGAAGGTTAATGGAGTTTTAAGTGATTTGCAGTGTGCATACACAGACGGTTTGTAAGCTCGAAAATAAACATAGACAGACGGATAGACAGATAAGACTTGTTTCTGGATTTGGTTAGTATACAATCATAAAAACAATAGCAGATTTAACAAAATAGACAAAATTCCAAGGCCTGAAATACTCTGGTTGCAATGCAGTTGCTTTTTTGAATCTATTCACAGGTTTTTGTGTAATTTCTATAAGATAAAACCATTTTCATCTTTATTATTTGAAATTTAATAAAATATTATTCAAAAAATTGTTAAGAATAAAGTGGTAGAAGTTTATTTTAACATGGTGACTTCATTGAGTGTGACGTCAGCAACTGGTGTTCCTACACATGCACACTCCCACGCGCCAGTCTGTTTGCACTTAATTCCAATCACTAAGTCCGATAATTCTTTGATAACTCTTTTACAGTCATCAAATTCTATAATAAGTTCATTTCAATGAACAATTACTGTCGAGTAGAATGAAGCGAACACAGATGTTCTGAGGTCCTTGTTCTTTAGACATTTTGTATTTACAGATTATTACCTAATGTGGTCTTTTGGACGGTGGTCGCGACCTATCAGCATTGTTTTAACTTGTAGTTGATGTGCTAAAGATTGAGCTCAGTATCCTAAGGTACCATTCTTGCATTGCATGTTCCCAAATTTACTGCTGTTTTATATATCAGCTACTCATCAATCATGTGTGTGTATGTCCAGTCATACTAAACATACGATTCATCAACGGTTTCACAATTTTCCTGATTTTTACAAGTGCCCTTGTCTACTGAAGTCCGTATAAAAATTTCCCAGCTATAGCAACTTCTCCAAATTCTTTTAGCTTCATTGGCTTTTGTTGTTATAACGGAAAATGTGACGTGATGGTCTTGAATGGTAATCATCCAGAGATGATTCCATAAGGAATGATGAGATCGAGGGGACATCGTCACTTTAGCGTCGTTGTGTGTTGGGAGAGTCTGAGAGGAGAGTGCCTGGCCTTGAGAGTTAGAGTGAGATTGAATTCTGTAATGAAATCTGTTGTAGATAGCTGAGGGTGGAGATGAAGGGAATGTTGAAACCTCTGTGTAAGGTATACATACTAAGGACAATCGGTGGTACGTCGGAGGGTTTGGATTCGGTACGCCTTGCCGCCCGTATAGTTCTAGTCCATATGTGCAGAGGTCTCAGTAAGGAGATGTATAAAAGCCTTTTACTAGAAAGAGAAAGAGATAATTTAGAACGATTACCGGTAGTCTATAGGAAAGTCGAAAACGATTTTTGAGGTCGGAGCGTTTGAGGATTCCATGTAAACCTCTTATTTGTCTAGATATAGTCCAAGATAACTTCAGCAAGTGGAATGGGTGTAGATTTAGGTAGAAAGGAGAGAGTTTTACGATTTAAGATAAATGTTAGTAAGCCAGGTTTCAAGGAAAGTAAAGTGAGTTTGGAGCGTACGGATAGCAATAATAGGGACGGAGTTTGATGACAGGATGCCGTATTATCGGCGAAGGTGAATACTGAGGTATTTGAGTGTGATTGGGAATATCAGCTGTATGTATTAAATGAAGAAGGGGTGCAAGATGCTACCTTGGAGTAAGCCGGTGTGTATTGGATGGATGGAAGAGAATGCAGCGCCTTCACAGACTTGGTAGAATCTGTCCATGAGATAAGATTTTAAAATTAAAATTAATAGTAAGTACTAGGAAGGATACCCTTGAGCTTTTATAGTAAACCGTCATACCACACCCTATCAAAAGCCTGTTCAATGTCTAAGACTACTCCTGAGCAATAATGTTTTAGTTCTAGGGAGGAGGCGATAATGTCTATTACGCGATGAGTTTGTTGGATGGGGGAATGAGAGGATCTAAGCCAAATAGATGGTTAGGTAAAATATTGAGAGTTTCCATGATTGAATGGAGGCATTGATTTAGGAGTTTCTTTGATCTTTTCGAGATGGGAAGAAGGCTTTTGGGACGTTAGGTGGCGGGAACATCGAGTAGTTTTTTTACGGTTCAGGAATCACTCAAATTGTGGAAAATTTCCACAGACTCGGGAAGTGAGTAGTTCTGAGCACTGCATTCAAGATATACAAGAGAAATAATAGGGCTTTTTTAGGCAGCTGAAAAAGGATTTGTGCATTTTTAAAGTCAAGGACTTTTTTGTAGGAAGTTTTTAAATTTTGTTTAGAATTTTGAATGTTTTAGGATGCAGAGACGTAAGGGAACAGCAAGACTTGTTATCCGTATTCGTTGTGTTGTGCAACTTGTAGGTCTTGATATGGAGTGAATAGTGTGAGGCGAAATGTGTAGACAAGAGGTTAGTTTTCTCTAAATCAGACTTTGTCATGTCCATGACGAGAGGATGTATGTTTGTATTTTAGTAAATGTTTGGTGGCAGTCCATAAAGAGTTGTCCTTATTTGTTAATGTTTCAGTACATGTTGTGTAGTTCGTATGATAGTTATCGTGTATTTCCTTTTTCAGCTGTTGGGTTAATTGCTTGAACAGTTTTTTGTCGATGGGTATCTTGTTAATTGCCATTTGACTCATGCTTGTCTTTTATGCACGATCAGCGAGCGTATGGCAGTGGAAGATTGTAGGATTGGGTTTGTGATAGAATACATTCATTTTTGTGGTTGCAAATGCTTTGTTATTGTATTGAGTTATTTAAATCGTATACATTATCGTTTAGCTGTTGAGAAGTCTGTTACTTTTGAATCAAATTTCTGTTCAGGTGTGCTTCTAAATAGGTCCCAATCGACAGATCCATTCCGTTGATCGAGTGGAGTAAATGCAATTTCCTCAAATTTCCGGAACTTCAAAAATGTCTTTCCGATGAGAATTAAATTTCGAACATTTGTCAAGATAGCAATACTTCCTCTTACAGCAATTTCAGTTATAATTAAGTAAGACAGCGATTTAGTAATTACGGCAATTTAAGTAATAAAGAATATAGGTGCAATAAACATAATTAACAAACCGACAATATAGAGTAGTATGGAGTAGTAATATAAAGTAGTTACAATAAAATATGCAGAATAGTACATAGGAGGCCAAATTAGTGGCCGACCTTGGAAGCCGATCACAGTTGTGTGTTTCAAAATTTAAATAGAAATATTGGCTCGAATTCACGTTCTATTTTTTATCGAATTATTTATTAGTCGGTTACATCACCAACCTTGATGCAACTTAAAATATCTAGTAACTAAACAAACAAACAAAAATTAAATAACTCTTCTACTACTTTAGTAATTTACCAGCGAGGTTGTGCAGAAAGTGAATAAACAAAATAGTGCAGACAGCATGTAGAGGGTGAGGTTGCATGGCCGCCATGCATAACAGGAAATAAGTTTGTAATTAGCTCAGATTGCTTGTTTGTTCGTAAAGAGTCACTCAGAGAGTTTTGGGATATGAATAACAAATGTTTGTAAATTGAACTTGTTCTGTTTGTGAGTCTGTTATCTGGTAACTGTTTCACATCACGCGTTTTCAGTAATAATGAAATAATTTTTTAATTCTGAAAAATTATTAAACTTAATAAAGAGCATTTTAGAGCTATGATGTTCTATGGATATTAAAGTTCGATACAGAATAAGGCTCAAAGCATCCAGCGCTTCTAAACAGGCCTTTGTGATGAAGCTCCGTTCCGAGCAACTGTATTAGCGGTTTGATGTATGTAAAAGTGGTCGCTGTTCCCTCACTGATGAGAATCGCAGGAAAAGACCATCTGGGACCCAACCAACTGTAAGGTCTGGGAACAATATGTCAAAAAATGATTCGAGGTTGATTCAGATATACATATGAAATGATGGAATAGTCATGAAGCAGCAGAGTCGGCATTGCAATGTACACACCATTCTCCACCAACGTTTCAGGATGAAGATTGTCGTTTGATTCCGAATTTGCTAACGAGATTTGAAGAACAAGTACGAATTGCAAACAAAACCCTTAAATCACTCCCCAAAAACAGCATGTATTGCAAAAAAGAAAAGTCTTATTCATCTTCCAGTTTCTTCGGAAATATGGAATACTGAAAGCGATTAAGATGAAAGGGCAGAAGACTAACAGCAATCTGCAGTGCTACGTCAAATATTAGGCACTCTGAATGTCCATCATGATAACGCCTCTTCGTTATGAGACCCCTTTTTGAAAGCGTTACCAGACAAGCGTAAGCTTTTGGCTGCAATGCGGTCATAAACTGAACTTGCTTCACCCGTTTAAGCCTTGTCTTAACTTGTGGCTCTTCATCAAACTCAAACACGTTTTACAGAGTCGCCATTTCATTCGGAAGAGGAAACTGATTTCACAATTATAGGGTTTTTAAAGAATTATCTTTAGTTGAGTAGCATGAGGCCTTCAAATTTCTGAAGAATAAGACAAGTGCCCTGAAGCGGAAGAATACTTTGAGCACAATTAACAAAATTCTCCCGAAATAGGTAACCATTTTCACAGATCTGCAAACTTTCTGGTCACCCTCCTATAATTCAAGAACTCCACTTTACTTACTTAACCGGCGTCTCCCTTCGTTTCGGTTGCCGTCAGGTCACTTGCTACTCCACCTTACATATAATTATATTAATTTTAAAATGATTTGAACAATTAATAAAATGTTGTGTTTAAATTTCAGTTAATATAAAGTAAGATCTAATGATGGTTTACTTCTTTGGGAATTTACACTTGACTGCGCACATCAAACACCCACCATACTGGATAAAATCCAGCCTGGATTAAACATCGCAATTCCGACAACTATAATAAGTTGTCTATGTGATAAGATTTTTCTATGTGCACAGAGTCAAACTGGATGATTATATATTTTCAGTCTCCAAACTTAATGTATTTTATTATTTATATATTTTAACAACAATACAAAATAAACAAACTAATGCACAGGAACATGGTTGATTCTCTGTCTCTATTTGTTTTTACAGGTTACCACTTCAGTTGAACTTACAATATTATTTATAAGAAATTAATAAATGTTTATTTTCATTTTAATGTAAAATACTATATTAAATATACATAATATATTTTAGTGCGACCCCTCCCCAAGTACTCCCCGCTCAGTAACTGTGTTGCGATCGCTCTCGACGTCCATTTGTTGTTGTGGTTGTGGTTGGATCCGCAGCGTTGGAAAGCCTCAGATATTTCCCGCGATAGCCTACTTCATTTTGTAGTCATCGACCTGCTTGGGTGTTCGCCCATCATGTTTCGTTAAAACAGTGCGATAACTCAGACTTGCAGAGCAAAGCCAGTTATACACTTGTTTAATAAAGATCTCCTGGCAATCTGATAGGAGCACCGTACACCATTTCTGCTATAGCAGTTTGCTTCCTCTTTAATAACTACTCTTAAACGTATAAGAACAATGGGTTAACTAACCGTCCATTTTTCTGATCAATGAGCTATTATTGCTGTCTTTAAGGTTCTGTGCAAATAATGCCAATTCATGTTGGCCACTAGGTCAAGCTAATAAGACGGCATTAGCAACGTCATTGTTACATTTTTCAAATTGTATAACAGCGTCGTCTGTTCATTCTATTTTACGGTGGTCATTCTTTTTAGCGCCCTTTAAATACTCATTGAGCGGCGCCTGAATCTCTGATGCGTTTTTTAAATATTTTCTGCCAAAATTTAGAGTGCGTAGAAAAGCGCGTAGTTCTTTGATAGTTTCCGGAAATTTATAGTTTAGAATGACACTAACCTTCTCACGGTCAGGTGTTGTGCCTTCTGCTGCTATTTGGTAGCCTAAAAATATTAGCCCAAAGATGGATATCAGACCATATTGATTCAAACGCTCAAACACTATTTGAAGATGTTAGAGATGTTGTTCCAGAGTTTCGGATGCTATTAAAAAAACGTTTAGGTACCCAAATACGAAGTACAGTGCATTTAAAACTATATTCGCGGACTTCTGAAAAGTTGACGAAGAATAATGTGAACCAATTGGCCATAACGTATAATAGAAAAGCCCAAATAGCGCAATTATAGCGTTTTTTGTTTATCTTCTTCTGCTAGAGGGATCTGATTAAAATGCCTAGATGAGGTCCAGTTTTGAGAAAATTATTCACTGCTTCTTGGAATCGGATACCGGTCTGGAATAGTGCAGTCATATAATCTTCTATAATCGCCACAAACTCGCCATGTGCTATTTTTCTTCGTGATTAGATGAAGAGGGCTCGTCCAATGTGATGTTGGTTGTAAAACATATGTTGAAGTAAAAACTGAAATTTTTGTTTCGCTATTTCAAGTTTCGCTGCGTTTAACCTTCGACCTTTACAATATAAAGGTGGGCAATTTGTCGCAGTGATAAAATGCTTACATTAGGTTCCACTTTTTTTGGTATAAGTGAATAAGGTTGGTTAAGATTGTTATAGAGGATTATTACACTGCGACCTGAAAGATCTATTGTGTCCCCTGGAGCCTTCTCAGTGCACTGCCATCCTCCGAGCAGTGTTCTCTAGCTACAGACAGCACTGTCCATCATCGGACAGTGAGCTATAGATAATTGCGGGTATTTTGCTAATAATTTTGAGAATTCGCAACGTCTTCTAATTATGACCATTTCCTTCTTAGCGGCTGGCAACTTATCGAGCAATAAAGTTTACAAAAATGTATGTGCCATGTCCATTTCCGCTATTGCTTTCATTTTTATCCAAAGTTGACTCGGTTTTATTCTAATTCCTGCAAACCGTCTCATTTGTGGCGACCTTCGCCCACTTTATATATCGCTAACAAGCGTTGTTTAGTCACAGAATATTGCTACTTTCCTCGGAATTCACTAAATCCCATGTTTTCGATTACGTCTCCCTCTCAAGTTGGGATAGCAAATAGTCAAATTTAATATTTTCAGAAGTAATACCGCTTTGTCTGAACTGAGCTTCTTCTTGTCCGAACCATATTTCAAGTTTCTCGAACCAGAAAGGTGGTAATTTAACTAAAAGCTTTTCCACAAATGCAGGCCAATATTCTGATTTTCGTTATCTCAGTCAGACATTGTGAGAATTCTGAAGTATTGAAAAAAAATGAGAAAATAAAGCTGTTATTATTGATAAAGCTGATTTGTTATCTTAGATCGGAGTCACCAATACTAGAGGTCACCATACTATGGCCTAGATAAAACAAAGCAATTCCGACAATGTTGTAATAAGTTCACACACAAAGTCAAAGTGGATGATTATATATTTTCAGACAACAAACAATGTATTTTATTATTTATTTACAACAGTACACAATATACAAACTAATGCACAGGAACATGGTTGATTCTCTATCGCTATTTGTTTTTACATGTTACCACTTCAGTTCAATTTACAATATTGTTTATAAGAAATTAATAAATGTTTATACATTTTCATTTTAATGTAAAATAATATATTAAATATACTTAATTTAAATATAATGATATTTACTAAGAAAAATTCTTATTTCGTTGGTATTACTATTTCTGCGGCCCCCCAAGACCAATGAAGGAATGGCGGCAATAAGGCCGACCCTCTCTTTTGAATTATTCAGAAGAACTGATTTATAAATACGGAGATAAAAAGTGTGGTAAATAACAACAAATTCAGATGAATAATTAGATATTTAATAGTATAGTAATAATTAGTTATTTAAACAAATTGCATAACAATTTATCAGATAATATTCTAATTGGGATTGCTTCCCGTTTTCCTTGGAATATTCCAGTTGGTTTGATATATTTACAAATTAAAAACGTTGACGTTGTGCAGTAGAGGTCAACGCATGAAATGCATGCGTTGTGCATTTCAATCTGTAGTTATGGAAATAATTATGTAATTAAAGATACATGAGAATCTAATCTAACGAATAGTAGTATATATAATCATGTGCCTAATTTACCGCTTCGTTCACTTGCAACTTTAGACGTGCCGTCCGTTTATTTGTTTAACATACATACGTCTAAACAAATCTATATTTGTTATAACATACATACCTCTAAACAAATCTATATTTGTTATAACATACATACGTCTGAACAAATCTATATTTGTTATAACATACATACGTCTAAACAAATCTATATTTGTTATAACATACATACGTCTAAACAAATCTATATTACTTTTTGTTTTTCTAAAGAGATTTAATAAAGAAATGGACTTGGACCTTAGTCTTTTATAAACATCAACCATTTTTGTTTCCCATTGTTAACTAAATAAATATTCTGATTACAACTCTGTAAACAGGAAGCGCTCTTTACCAACTCTACACTCTTACCAATAATTATTATACCCTGTATTTCAACTGGCGCGCAATTTAAATTGTCAATCAATTTCTCCAACCTTTTTTTAAAGTGTTTGCCATTATAGGTACCCATTTTAATTTCAGCAAAGGCATAATCCCTATAATATTTAAATTTTAGGGTAAGGTGGATCGGCATAATGATCAGAAAACAGCTGAGGAACAACTCTAAAACCCCTAATACTATTTATAATGTCGAACGATATACAATAAACATCATTTACTGATCGCCTAGGGGTACCTTTCCAACTAAATTCCCCATCCAGGTCACCTGGAGTTCTCCCCATTTAATATTATCAAATTTTGTTGATCACACATTTCCAAAAATTGTTTACCTTTACTATTTATAATTGTCTTTTCAAATTAAATTTAAATTTACCCTCATTTAACCTTTTGGAACTTCCTGAGCGTCTCCGATTCTAATATTCATATTCCCCATTAAGATACCATTTAAAGAATTATCATTTAAGGGGCCCACAGTACATTCAAATTCATTATACCAATCACACCCATTTATATAAACTGGTAATATATAAAATACTGTGTTATTAATTGTACCTCAATTCTTACCTTACAATAAAATTTTAAATTGTATCGAATTCAAATGACTCAGAAATATTACTTGTAATGTGTAGATCTTGGGGAGAAATGATGAAAAAATAGAAATTATGAGTTGTAAAATGTGTTAGTAGAAATATATTTAATATTGATTTATTATTTAGAGCAATCTGAAGATTGGGTTTTTACGAAGGTTGGGTGAAACAATGAGGGACAGTTAGAAAGGTAGAATACCTTTGGTCACAATAAAAGGGAATTTCCCTTCCTTTCTCTCTTCAGTAGAGGGAGGGATTATATTTATGTAGAGCCTCAAATAGGGAGGGGAATCAAATAGAGATCAAATTTTTGTGGTTCAGGAAAGAATGGTCATTGTCGATTGATGTATGTGTTTAAAGTGCTATACGAAATTCAAGGCCCAACCTTCAAGTCAAACACTTTTAAGATTGTAAGTTTGTAAAAAGTATATATTGTAATGCGTACATCTTTGGGCGAATTAATAAATGTAAATAGTATCGAAATATATTCTTGTTATATATTTTATGATTGTAAAGTAAGGAATTTTTCTGAGTATATATTTATACATTTGGGTTTTTTGAAGGTTAGAAGGCACAAAAGAAACAGTTAGTTGAGTCAGAGACACCTGGCCTACCCCTATCACTACATTTATTTAGGACAAAGGGAATTTCCCTCTTCTCACTTTCTCCGGGGTGGAGGTAGAATGTATAAGGTGGACCCTTTTCGGGAAGGGGGTGAGTGGTGGAAGTGCTTCAAGAAACCCAATCTTCTTCAAGTCAGTAAATATGTAAAATATGTAAGTTTTATAAAAAGAAGTTTCTGACAAGACACTTATGTTGTTGTATCTCAATATTGTATTTATTAATTTTTGACATATACTGTTTATTTTAATTATATATTTTTTGAATCTATATATTTAGTTGTTTTTTCATGTTCTCCAACTTCTGTATAAACACAGACCTCACGAGATCCCTTTAGAGAAGATTTCAATTATGAATTATAATAACTACTTATTAATTAAATATTTAATTACCCCCTCTCAATACCAATCATGTTACAATATAGTTTCTGCTTAATATTATTATTGCTATTTAAAGAAGTAATATGATATGTAGTAAGATTTAATATGATTTAAATATGTTAATGAATAATTAATTATTATAATTTATATTTGGAATCTTTTCTAAAGGGATCTCGTGACGTCTGTGTTTATCTGAATTGAGCAAGGGATAAAAAATGAGTAGAAAATAAACATAAAAGGAAATACATATAATTCAAGGATAAATCTTACTTCATATCAAATCTGATTCTTTAAATAGCAATAATAATACTAAGCAGAAACTGTATATACTTTTTACAAACTTACAATCTTAAAAAGTGTTTGACTTGAAGGTTGGGCCTTGAATTTCGTAGTGCACTTTAAACACATACATCAATCGACAATGAGCACTCTTTCCTGAACCACAAAAATTTGATCTCTATTTGATTCCCCTTCCTATTTGAGGCTCTACATAAATATAATCCCTCCCTCTACTAAAAGAAAAAGGAAGGGAAATTCCCTTTTATTGTAACCAAAGGTATTCTACCTTTCTAACTGTCCCTCATTGTTTCACCCAACCTTCGTAAAAACCCAAACTTGAGATTGCTCTAAATAATAAATCAATATTAAATATATTTCTACTAACACATTTTACAACTCATAATTTCTATTTTTTCATCATTTCTCCCCAAGATCTACACATTACATAATATCTGTCTTAATGCCGGATAAACACCCTTTCATTGTTCTCCCAAACTTACTATCCTTAACAGCACTAACCCACTTCAATTTGAATCCTGAAAAAAAGGTTCATACCAAACACAATCTTTTTCTTCCAAGTGAGTTTCAAAAATAAAGAATAAATCAGGGCTTCTAATAAACTTAATAAACTGCCTTTTCTACTTTATTTTTAATTCCAGCAGCATTGTAACCTAAAATTGAACAAACTTTCTCATTACTTATCACTAATTCATTTCTAAAACAACTAGATAATATATCATTTTCTAAACACCGTTTTTTGATGCCGTCACGGACTCTTCAATTTTCTTCTTCAAAATATTCGTCAGAAATAATAAATCTTCTTCATTGGTTGTTTTTCAGTCTCTCTTTCTCTCTCCTTCTCACACATAGTAAGACAAAGTAACACGTAATAGAGCGAACGCTTGAAATTTTGAGGAGCGGAGCCGTCACAGTTTGTTAGTTAATAATCTTCTAACGGGTTTGTTCCTTTGGAAGAATTTGTTATTTGCTTGGGAGGGGGAGTTAATTCAATGTTATGGTTTAGCTCAGTAGCGGCAGGGAGAAGCAGGGATATGTCAAGGTCGGTGCACGTTGGCACCTGATCGCACACCATTCGGTTTGTAATTTTTAAATTAAAATAATTTTCTGAAAAAATAAAAAGAAATAACTGTGAAAGTAGATTGATGTGGTGGACGTGCTGAAATCTCCAGGAAGGAAGTGTTCCC
Source organism: Triatoma infestans (assembly GCA_011037195.1). Lineage (NCBI taxonomy): Eukaryota > Metazoa > Arthropoda > Insecta > Hemiptera > Reduviidae > Triatoma > Triatoma infestans. Next base: position 87,320 of record JAAEAF010001067.1, on the reverse strand, counting down.
CATGCGAGAGGAGGTGTGTGATCACAGAAACCTCAATTTGTATGCCGTGTGATGCGGATTTGAAAGATGTGCAGCGGATAAGAACAGTACTCATTGTCACCATTATGGAGAATATAGCGTTATCTGACCATCAGGGTAACTTGCTATTGTCAAAGTTTGGCAAAAAACACCTAGAGCACATTCAGCATCCAAGGACACACCACAACACAATGATTTGTACTTCTATTTAAAATACCGGCTTGTCATTGTATACAAACTTTGCAGCACCATCATCAAACTAGGAATGTTTGCTGAACTTTTGTCGCTCCATTATACACAACTATACTAAGTGTTGTGCGGGTGCTATTTAGGGACCAGCACAAGGCAACAGCTCCCCAAATGTTACAAATAAAAATAATGAACATTTTTGTTCTTAACATTGAATATGCCGGAGATGAAACATGAACTGTTGTGGCTGTATACAGACTAAGTTTGAAGTCGCAGCCTGCCTACAACTGTGCTTAAAACAATTTTCAGATAAAAGATGTAGAATAAAGTTGTATACAAAAGTAGTTCTATAATTGCAAGTGAACGAAGTTTAAGAAAATCTTTGGAGTGCTTCGAAAATTACGAACAACAGAAAATCTATTCAGCGAAATTCCGGTTTTGACGGAAACCTTACCGGATCCCCTGGCGGTGCGGTAAAATGAAATGTGCACATCGAACTCTTACGTTTTCTAGTTATCTAACACATACGACCACTGAAAGATTAATTTCTGCCCGGAGTTCACTGAAAAACTCAATTTCGAAAAACTCAGGGAAGAGATTAGCTCAATGGTTAGCGCACTGGACTCCCACGCGGAGGACCCAGGTTCGAGTCCAGCTGATTTTTCTTCATAGGAGCCCTACAGCTCACTGATCGGCAATGGACAGCGTTGTCCGTAACGAGAGAACGTCCGGAGGCCAGGAGTGCACTGAGAAGGCTCCGGGCGCAAAATACCCATAGGTGTTCGCCCTTAAATTAAAAAACAAAAAAAATAATAGTGAAGACCGACGACTAACTAACAAGATTATATTAATAGACTATAATAATGAAGAGCAACGACTAACTAACAAGATTATATTAACAGACTATAATAATGAATACCGACGAAAACTAACAAGATTATATTAATAGATTATAATAATGAAGAGCAACGACTAACTAACAAGATTGCATTAATAGACAGTAATAATGACCAACGAGTAAGTATCAAAATTATATTAATAGACAGTAATAGTGAAGACCAACGAATAAGTATCAAAATTATATTAATAGACTGTAATAGTGAAGACCAACGAGTAAGTATCAAAATTATACTAATAGATAGTAAAAGTGCAGACCAACGACTAAGAATCAAAATTATATTAATAGACTGTAATAGTGAAGAACGACTAAGTATCAAAATATTAATAGACAGTAATAGTGAAGACCAACTACTAAGTAACAAAACTTATAGAATGTACATTATAAAAAAATCATATTAATTTCGTTAAAACTGACAACAGAATGCAATAGTAGATATAAACCTGAAGTATAATGGATGACATAATTGCAAAAGTAATTTGGTTGATGGGTGGGAAGTGTAACACCCTCTACTTGTCCATAATGGAAATAAACACTCAGCCAGTCCTCTGTTTAGCTAAGAAATCATTTGTAAACAACTGAATTAATAGGCACAGTCAGTATACATTGGTAAATTAACTATATGTAAAATTATAAAACTTAGTTTTCCTACTTGCCATTATTATATTCTATAAAATACATTTCTTTGCAATTATTGTTCACACTTTTTAGAAAATATTCATCTATTGTTGTTGTTTCATACTTGAAACGAATCTAGAATTTTATGTAAAATTTTCGCACGTGTTGATTTAATTATTATAAGAAGTTTTCAACTCTGAGCAAGTGTTATAGATAGGTTACCAAACTTACAAAGACATGTTTTAAATCAAATGGAATGTTGTGTTGAACTTGTTAAATCTCTTTTTATCTGTAATAAAATGTAAAATATAAGTTGTATATGTAAAATGCAGAATTGCAGTGGTAATATTGAACGATGTCTGATTGATGGATAGACAGACTTGCTGATAGAGCCAGAGATTGTTGTTATTATATCAACCAACAGACAGCGCTCACTGCGGCGCACTATCTAGTTTGCAGCGTTGCCAGACTAACATCTCATTTTCAAAGAATTCATCATAACCTTATTACGTGTTTTTATGGAATTGCTGCCGATAATACAAGAGATTTGTATTCACCTCACCTATTAATATTATTACGTGTATATAGTTTTCTTGTTTAGTACAATAGCGTATTTTTCATCAACAGTCTACTATTTCACAAGGACTGATACTTAATGCTTTCTTTGGTAAAATCATTTAAAACTCTTCAACAATCAACACATAAATAAAAGTGCATCTATTAGAGAAACATCATTATAGAACCGTCTAACATACTGAAATGGCGGTTTGCAGGGAACCATTCAGTCAAACAACATCTCAATAACTCTCTAAAGTTCTTCTGTGAAAAAATATTAAATAAAAGAACTTATCTGTTATATATCTGTGTACCTAGTCAGCGTAGTGGAAGGCGAAATGCAAAAATAAATACTTTTCTAACACTTAATAAATTCAACATTCAATTTTCAAATAGCACTCAAACGCACCAAATTAATAATAATCGCTAAGTTCACTAAAAAAAACCCTGCAACTAGCCACAAAATTTCAATGCCACCTCGCGCACGCATAATACATAATACAAGAATATATTGAAACTCTTGAAATTATTCTCAAGCTAACACACTTCTTAACTCTACATACTACACCACATGTAAATGTTATATGTAAGAATTTTGTTAGTCTTAAGAACAAAAATGTGTAAAGTGTATTGATATATTTAATTTAGTTTTGCAATTATGGACATATTATTTTTGTTTCAGCACTGAAAACTCTCGTACCACGAGTTATAAATTTACTCAACCATTGATATTTGTAATTATTGTATTGTATATTTCAATATTTTTAAAATAATAATTTACAATTTATTTTATTTTGCAGAAACCAAGATGACCACATAAACTTGTTTGATATTTCTGATATATACAGTAATATATAATACAGATATGTTTAATTAACACATTTTTTTCTGTTCCAGCAACGACGATTTCAATCCAGAAATTAAGAATTTTTCAAATATTTAACATTGATTTAGTATAAATTTTTGATCATGATATACTTTTAATTATGATTTATATTTTTTTGCAGATTTAATGGTGTAAAGCATTATGCCTATATTTGTTGAAATCATTGCGTAAGTTATAGGACACCTGTTTCATCTTTCTGTTTATGCAACTCTGCCGCCTTGATAAGAAGCCCACGCAATCTTCACACGCTCTCTAATCATATATATATATATTGGACTTATCATTGTTATTGTCATTCTCATTTAGATTCTCACTTAATTCTCATGTCAATCTCTGTATGTATGTGATCGTTCGTATTTGAAATAAATTCATTTTTTTTAAAGTAAATTCTTAGCAAAATTTACATAATTGGCGCAGTCGGTAGGACCACACCCGAAAACGAAATAGTTGTCGAGGTTGCGGAGCAAACAACTCGTTTATACAGCATTTCGGTGGTTTTTAAACGTTTATTTCGGAACTCTCATTCTTCAACATCAAGCGGACCACATACAAACTTGAATCCAGGTTCAGTAGACAGAGAATCAACAGCCCGCGGAGCGAGTGCCAGAGAATCAACAGCCCGCGGAGCGAGTGCCAGAGAATCAACAGCCCGCAGAGCGGGTGCCAGAGAATCACCTAATTTAATTAAGCCTGCAGAGCGAGTTCCACCGCAAATGTAAATTGCAGCAAAACTAATACTAATATTATTGTGAGTAACAACTGTTATTGTAATTTAAAGGAAAAGAATATAAATTAAAAAAAAAAAAAAATTCGAAATAATTATTATCAAAAATTTTATAAATTTAAATTTTCAATATTAATTTTAATTTTTTTGAAACAATTGATAACTAAATAACCTAATTGATTATATTTAAAAAATAAAATCAAGAAACTAATAGAATTATTTAAATAGTAATTTTGAATATCGAAAAGCAAATAACAAAATTTTTGTTTTGGAATTTCAACTCAGTAAGGATTTTAATTTAATTTAATTTTTCATTTTGATTTTATTTATTTCATTCTGAAATTATATCTTTGATTAATTGTTTTACATTATATACATTTTACATTCACATATACACACACCAAAATGGCAAGCATGGGAGAACTAAAACTTATACTAGACTCAATCCCAACATACGACGGAAACCCGAAAACATTAACACAATTTATCCTCAATATTGACGAAATTAATACAATATTAAACACCTATACAATATAACACCAATACAAAAACAAATAGTCTTTTTCAATATAAAGAATAAGATAGTAGGAACAGCAAACGAAAACCTTAGGAACATAGAAAACCTTAGGAATTATTGTTCACTCTTTTTAGAAAATATTCATCTATTGTTGTTGTTTCATACTTGAAACGAATCTAGAATTTTATGTAAAATTTTCACACGTGTTGATTTAATTACTATAAGAAGTTTTCAACTCTGAGCAAGTGTTATAGATAGGTTACCAAACTTACAAAGACATGTTTTAAATCACATGGAATGTTGTGTTGAACTTGTTAAATCTCTTTTTATCTGTAATATAATGTAAAATATAAGTTGTATATGTAAAATGCGGAATTGCAGTGGTAATATTGAACGATGTCTGATTGATGGATAGACAGACTTGCTGATGGAGCCAGAGATTGTTGTTATTATATCAACCAACAGACAGCGCTCACTGCGGCGCACTATCTAGTTTGCAGCGTTGCCGGACTAACATCTCATTTTCCAAGAATTCATCATAATTTAATTACGTGTTTTTATGGAATTGCTGCCGATAATACAAGAGATTTGTATTCACCTCACCTATTAATATTATTACGTGTATATAGTTTTCTTGTTTAGTACAACAGCGTATTTTTCATCAACAGTCTACTATTTCACAAGGACTGATACTCCAAAAACACTTGTAGAAGTAGAACAATTACTAATAAACGATTTCAATATTTACAGAATTCGGATAATAACATTAAAATAGTAAACAGATTACCTAATTTACCGCCCACACGATTCCCTGGAACATCATTCCCCAGACAACCAATTCTCGTAAAACCCAATAATCGTTTATACAATACTAACTATCAACAACAAAAAACAATAAGACCCAACAGAGTAACCCAAATGTCCATACAAACGAGGCAAACCTCAACAATGTGACAACAACAAAATTTACCTTCACAATCTTCACACACAAGACAACAAATAACACAATCTAGAGGACCGAATAATTATTTTACTCAACAAAATGCGCAATACCAACACAACCAACCGATGAACTACATAGCGGAAGAAATATCAATAACGAAGATATTATTGACGATAACCCCTTAGAAGAATTCGACTATTTCAACCATGACGACCCCTTACAAATAGTACATAATTCCGAAGAAATTGAAACAGAAGAAAACAATTCTTTTTTGAGATAGTTCCTTGCAACACGAGGAAGAAATCCTAAATAATTACTGCGATTCGAAACTTCCCTTTTTAAAGAACAATGACTACTACATCCTAATTGACACCGGATCTTCTGTAAACTCAATCAGCAAAAATTACGTACAGAGAAACAAATCAAAATTTAAAATTTTTAATGAACCAATTCACATTCACCATAGCTACAGGCAAACACACCGGAAATGGATACGTTATGATCAAAATCCAAAACAAAAACATCAAATTCTATCTAGCCGACTTCCACAAACAATTTAACTTACTACTGGGACTACCCGCGATAATAGAATTAAAAGTGAACATAAATTTCGGAAACAACACTGTAGAAGAAGGTAAATTTGCGATCATTCGGTATGACAGATTAATAATTAGAGATTTTAGGCATAGGACAAATAGTAAAAGAGGCTTAAGCACGTCTCCTCAAAAGGAATCTTCTACATCAAAGGCTTTGAATAAACTTAAAAATGCAAAAAGGATAAAAGGTCAAGAAAAATCTGGTGAGTTATTACAATCAACACTCAGTAATTCTTTTGTTCGAGAACGTTCTCTACCTCTCCCAACACTAGAAAAAGATATTGAAACGAGTAAATAGCAAATAACACTACTGGGCCCACAAAATTAGCTATAAGGAACTCACCTCTCCCAGAACGCCTAGTCAGCGAGGGAGAAAATGACTCAAACCTCCCAGCCAAATTATTAGATTCTTCTAAAACTAAAATTAATTTAATTAATCAGGTAACTGTTAAAAATAACACGTATATAGAACAACAAAGCTTAAATCCTCAACCAAGTACAAAAAATAAAAGATGTAAGCGACCTTTAACTTGCATTGAAATTGGCACCCTTAATGTAAGAACGATTTCCCAGGACTGGAGATTAGAAGAGCTGGAAAATGCTCTTTCAAAAACTAAAATAAAAATTCTAGGAATGTCAGAAGTTAGAAGAAAATATAAAAAAAATTTACAAAGGAAAAGCGGTTACATTGTTATGCATTGTAAAGATGATAATGGTCAAAAGGGGGTTGGTTTTGTTGTCTGCTCCACTCTTCGACAAAATTTACAAGAATTCCAAGCTATATCTGAAAGAATTGCCAAACTAAACATAAATGTAGGACAAAAATTTATATTACTTTTATTCAAGTATACGCTCCCACAAGTACATCAACTGAAGAAGAAATTGATATGTTTTATTCTCAATTAGGATCTCTAATTGCTGGTATAAAACTAAATTTTAATCATCAATTGATAATTATGGGGGATTTTAACTCTCAAATTGGATTCCGGGAACCCGGAGAAGAAAGATGCTTAGGATTGTATGGTTACGGCCAGAGGAACGAAAGGGGGTATAAGTTAGTGGAATTCTGTCAAGAATTTGATCTGAAAATATCAAACACATTCTTTAAAAAGCGTAAAGGGAAAAAGTGGACATGGCTAGCTCCAAACGGTATTTACAGGAATGAGATTGATTTTATGCTACCTCCTAATAAAAAAATATTCAACGATATTGAGGCTTCAAATAACTTCATATTTCATAAGGATCACCGCATTCTTAAAGCTAAATTAGCGATTCCAACACTCCTTTTAGATGTCAGAAACAGAGTTACCAAACGTTTTCCAGAATTGATGAGAAAATTTATGCTAAAGAAATAAATGAATGTTTTAATGAAACAGAGTTTGCCGAATTTGATACCCAGGAATTGTACGATAAAATAGAAGCGACCATAATTGAAAGTGCTATAAAAGCAGCAATAATACCTACGAAAAAATTAGAGAGTAAGGTAAGTGCGGAAACTCATAAGATAATTGAGGAAAGGGACAGATTAAAAAAGAAACCTAATTAAATGAAATTAGAACAAGTAGAATATAATGTTTTATGTAAAAAAGCTAAATATAACATTCGAAAGGATATACAAACTATGATTATACTTTAATATCAGAAGTTACTGAAGAAAATACTGCTGTTAAAAAAACCAAAAATGTTATAAACTCAGGTAATAAGTGGATAAAGTCATTAGAGGATAAAGAAGGTAACGAAAGAGTTAGCAGACAGGAAATTGAGGAGATAGCAACTGAATTTTGTAAACATTTATATGCAGAGGATGAAAAAACCATCTTAGATGCACAAGTAAACCTAATAAGATGGGATAGCGATGAGGAAGAAGAACCACCTCCCTTCCTGGAAGAAGAAATTGATACAGTTATTAAAGATCTTAAAAATGAAAAACTCCTGCTAGGGACAAAATAACCAATGAACTAGTGAAACTACTCATTGATGTCATGACTCCGGTTCTCACCATCCTCTTCAACAAAGTAATTAGTAGTAGAAGGGTACCATGGCAGTGGTGTTACTCAGACATTATCTTAATTCATAAAAAAGGCTCTATTTCAGACATCAGAAATTATAGACCAATCAGTCTATTACCAGTTATAGGAAAAATATTCGCAAAAGTGTTGCAGCAAAGAATCAGGACAACGCTTACAGAAAATCAACCTCTAGAACAGACCGGATTTAGAAAAGGATTTTCAACCTTAGATAATATACACACTATAAACCAAATAATAGAGAAAAGTAATGAATACCAAATAACTGTGTATATGGCCTTCATAGATTATACAAAGGCGTTTGACTCCGTAAACCATAAGTTTCTTATTAATAGTTTAAAAAGTCAGGGAGTTAATAAGGCGTTCGTTAAGATTATTGAACATTGGTACGCAAATAGTTATAGCAGGGTGATTCTGGAAAAAGAAGGAAATGACTTTCCGATAAAAAAAGGAGTAAGGCAAGGCGATCCGTTACCTCCATATTTCTTTAATGCAGTCCTGGAACAGGTTTTTATGAAAATACGAATAGATTGGGACAACTATGGCATCAATATAGCAGGGAAGAAAATAAATAATTTACGTTTTGCGGATGACATTATACTGATCGCAAACTCAGCGGAGCAGCTAGCAAACCTCATTGAAGAACTAAATAACGCAGGAAAAGAGGCAGGCTTAAATATAAATGAAGAAAAAACTATTTTATTCACAAATGGTGGAAAACACGAAATAGTTCTAGAGGGAAAGAAGCTGCAATGGGCAGAGGAGATAATCTATCTCGGACAGCAGATTTCTTTCAAAGAAGGAGCCCACGGGGAAGTTAAAAGAAGAATAGCCTTAAGCTGGAAGAAGTTTTGGTCCCTCAAATACATTTTTAAAAGTGGAATGAACATTAAACTGAAAAAGAAGATTTTTGACAGTTGCATCATTCCATGTTTGATTTATGGCTGCCAAACATGGCCAATTTCAAAGGCGACTCTCAGTAAACTGGAGAAAACCCAACGCGCCATGGAAAGAAGTATGCTGGGGATCAAAAAGATGGAAAAAAAGACAGCTGTTAGCATCAGAAAAAAGACGAACGTAAAAGATGTTAAACTGGCGGTTCTAGAACTAAAATGGAAATGGGCAGGACATAGCCAGACTAGATCCAGAAAGATGGGCTAAATGAACAACTGATTGGTTTCCTATATATAGTAAAAGGAAAAGAGGACGTCCTAGATGTAGATGGAGAGACGTATCGAAAACTTCGCCGGCAGTCTCTGGCAAAGAGCGGCACAAGCCAGAACAGCTTGGGATAGGTTGGGAGAGGCCTATGCCCTCAGATGGACCTAGTGAATATCAACATTAATTTAATTTTTATTTAAGTTTTGTAAATTATATAAATTCAGTTCATTTGTATTCCATTTTTTCCAAAAGTTACTTTTTATTTTAACAATTTCAAGTTTATGATACGAAAAGAAGTTAAATATTGCTTTTTATTTTATATTTGAGTTATGTTATTGTTTTTATTTTTTCGTTCAAAGTGGAATGTATCTGGTTTAAATAAAGGCTTATTATTATTATTATTATTATTATTATTATTATTATTATTATTATTAATGAACAGGCCCTGCCGCCACTATTCTGGTCCACATTTTGACGTGGACTGCACAAATAAATCCCGACAAATAAAACCCCGGACTAACTTTGGCAAAATGCCTAACAATTTTAATATTCCTAAAAATTTTAATCGCTGATTATATGGTAATAATCGCTATAATAATAATAATAATCAATATTATAGTAATAATAATAATGCTCGAGTTAATAATTCAAAAAATTCACGATTTAACTCTTATCCAGGTAGACCTCATAATAATAATGGTATCGAAACTAGTAATAACCTCCAAAGTAGGCCCACTTTCCAATTTTGTTCAAAATTTGGACATTCGGCGCGTATTTTCCAAATACAGCCCAAAACGAGTTAGCCCTCAGTCACTTTCTCAAACACCTGATATTATGACCATGGCTATCATACCTGCTTCCACCAGTCCTGACTAACCAGTAATACCTAATTATGGCATCACGTCCCTTCATTTGCATGCGGACAATGTCAAAAATTTTAAATTTTCTAGCGAATCCATCCTTTCGCAATTAAAAGGCAATTTCAAATTAATACTTGTAGAAACGTTCTTACAGGGCAATCATTAATGCACACGTATCTAACACTTAATAAATTTAACATTCAATTTTCATATATCACTCAAACGCACCAAATTAATAATAATCGCTAAGTTCACTAAAAAACCCTGCAACTAGCCACAAAATTTCAGTGCCACCTCGCCCACGCATAATAATAATTCAAGAATATATTGAAACTCTTGAAATTATTCTCGATCTATCACACTTCTTAACTCTACATACTACACCACATGTAAATGTTATATGTAAGAATTTTGTTAGTCTTAAGAACAGAAATGTGTAAAGTGTATTGATATATTTAATTTAGTTTTGCAATTATGAACATATTATTTTTGTTTCAGCACTGAAAACTCTCGTACCACGAGTTATAAATTTACTCAACCATTGATATTTGTAATTATTGTATTGTATATTTCAATATTTATAAATAATAATTTACAATTTATTTTATTTTGCAGAAACCAAGATGACCACATAAACTTGTTTGATATTTCTGATATATACAGTAATATATAATACAGATATGTTTAATTAACACATTTTTTTCTGTTCCAGCAACGACGATTTCAATCCAGAAATTGAGAATTTTTCAAATATTTAACATTGATTTAGTATAAATTTTTGATCATGATATACTTTTAATTATGATTTATATTTTTTTGCAGATTTAATGGTGTAAAGCATTATGCCTATATTTGTTAAAATTATTGCGTACATATCCATAATATTTTTATGTTAGCTGTAACAATTTAAATTTTATATAACCACTCTTTTGCAGATCCAAACATCTTCATCATTTACACCTTGCATGTGCATGAATATAATTGCATGAAGATTGCATGTTAGTTATATATATGTATGTTAGTTGTAAGAAATTAAAATTATCAATCATGTAATAATAATAATAATAATAATAATAATAATAATAATAATAATAATAATGCTTTATTAGAATATTTACAAAAATATATATAAAAAAAATACAAAGCATAAAGGCATGGCGTAACGCCGTCTGCCAGAGTTTACCGCTTTTGACAAAATTTTAAAACATAAATTTTATAAAGAAACGGAAAAAAGAAAAATAAATAAAACAATTGGACCCAAAAAGAAAATTACAATAAAAAAAAAAAACCAAATAATACAATACTTAAGGGTGGTATGAAAATAACTTCAACTATTACAGAATATAATACAAAAAGAAAGAAAATGATAATATACAAAAAATGAAAAGAACATCATAAATTAAAAAAAACAAAAAACAATATTGCTTGACTTATAAATAAAAAAAAATTATGAAACCTCAGAAATTGTTCCCCCAAAAAAATAAATAAATAGATAAAAAAAATTTGAAGTGTCAGGGGAGATCTGACAACCATTCATATCTGACTTTCCAAGCATGGCGGGCGTAAGATATTAAGGGGCGACAATTGGTCTGGCCGGACAAAAAGCAAATAATTTTTTCCCTAGAGAGGGATGGTGCACCCAAGTGCAATATACGGAGTTCGGCCAATATAGGGCATTCACCTAGAAAATGGTAAAGATCCTCTCTGCAATTAAAATTACAAAATGAACACCTTTCTTTATCAGGATCACCTTCCACCCACGGCTTGTAATTAAGATAAAGCAGCTCCCCTCTCAATTTAATTAGCCACCGGAATTCCGAAAAACGCAAATTTTTAAAGATATCGTTTGTGCCAAAACTGTTGTAATCTGAAATAAGAGCTTTGTATAGTTGAAAACGACCAGACTCAATGGCACGGCTAACAGACTCCTCCAGGCGAGCGGCTCGGATTAAGGTCGGAAGTTTGGACAGCTGACAAAACCACGTAGAGAAATTATCTGACGAAAGCGGAAATTCACAAGAGTATTTATGGGACAAGATAACCAGTGTTTGAATCAAAAGGCTTTTCTCCTTATTACCTCTTTCGCAACAATTTTAGGCAAACGGTAGTCATCTAAGGATAAAACACGAGAGCAATAATTTAAGTGCAGTTAAGAGTGAAAGGTTCGAAGTGATCTAGATCGGTTTCTAAATTAAGGAGAAAATTAGGAGATGGAGTTGGCAGTGCTAACAATTTTTTAAGGAAAAATCTACGAAATTTTTCAAGGCAATCGTAAGACTGAAAGCCCCAGACTTGAGCTGCGTAACATACCACTGCACGCGAGATGCTATTAAATACTTGATACTTGGCCTTAATAGGAATATTTTTTCCAGAATAAAATTTGACCAAACTCTGTTAAGGCCGTGCTTAGCCGAAGAGATTTTTTCCTCAAGATGGGGAAGGAAAGTAAGACGAGGAGTCAAAATAACTCTAAGATATTTATAACGATTAACGATTTCAATTTGTTTGCCTTTATAAAACCACTTCTCCTTAGCAGCATGTCTGCCTCCTTTGCGGAAAATCATAATTTTTGATTTGCTCAAATTTAATGAAAGGTCCCACTTATCACAAAAAGCTGAAACTATATTAATGTTCCTTTGGAGGGAAATTGGATTGTCGGAAATCAATACATCGCCAGCACAGAGCAGGATGTTTATTTTAGTACCTCCGATTATTACCCCTCCTTCCAACTCGGTAGGGAGATCATCCACAAATAAAGAAAATAAGGTTGGCAGGAGGCAACCTTGCCTTACTCCAGCACCAATATGAAAGAATCAGACATTCCGTTAATCCCCCGCTCTGATGAACTGATAGGACTATAAAGATATTCACAAATTTTGATGAAATTCCTAAGTTAAACAATTTTAGAAATAAAGAGGAATGATCGACTGAGTCGAAAGCCGACTTAAGATTAATAAAAAAACAATATGTTTTTTTACCCTTTTCTAAAAATCTAAGATTTATAATACTGGTTAGAACAAAAATGTTGTCAATCGCCGAGTAGCCACGTCTGAAACCAGCTTGGACTTCACTGAGAAGATCATTTTCCTTTATAAACTGATTTAAGCGTTTAAGGAGAAGTGCGGTAAAGATTTTGGCAAGAGCATCTATACAGGAAATTCCCCTATAGTTAGCAACATCGTTAAAGTCACCTTGTTTGTATAAAGGAAAAATCAATGAGCGACCAAAAGAAGAAGGAAGTTCACCTGAGTCATAAATATAATTAAAAAATGTTAAGAAGCTCTTAATAAAGCAAGGGGGTGAATATTTGTAGAATTCATATGTTATCCGATCGGGGCCAGGTGCTTTATTGTGTTTTAAATTTGACAGGACAGAAGAGAGTTCTTCATAAGTTATCAATCATGTATTTATGTATAATTTAAAATTCTGTTGAATATCATTTATGGATCATTTTCAGATACACATGATTCTACCATACCCTTTGCGATCGCACATCCTTGCGCACCCTTGCTCGCTTAGTACACTAAACAAATATATATTTTTTTTTTAATATTATTGTGTATCTATGTGTTAAATTATCTTTGAATTACTTAAGATTTTTTTTTCTCGTTCATATAGAGTCACTCAAGAATTCAAGAAAGTACACGCATCCCTACAGGCACTATCACTCAGAAGGCAACATTGATCGCATTGCCTACCCTTGCCAGTTACTTTTTCACTGCCAAGCAGTGTTTGCCAATCAGCCTACCACCAGAGTAATACTCAATCACGGCGTTCGCGAGAAGAAGACGCCTGGGCGACGCTCAATCACTCACGCAGCGTTCGCTCGAGAAAAAGACGATCCTCACCAGAGCAACGCTCACACATTCAAGCAGCGTTTGCTCCAGAAGAAGATGACTGTAGCCTACCAGCATACGACTACCTTGCAGGGGTTACACACACGCCTCTCGATAACTTTCAAGCCTCTACAACTCCAGATTACCTCCCAAATTTTTCGTGCCGAAATTTTTCTCCAGGAGGGGGGATAATGTAGTGGAAAAAGAAATACAAAAATAAATAGTTTTGAAAAATATTTTAAGTGAAATAATGATGGCAAAAATAATGTATTTTAGAGTCAGGTATTATAATTTAAGGTCATTGCTGCTACAGAGACTGTGCCAGTTATGAGTTAAAACAAGAGATTATTCCAACTAAAATCAGTAAATTAATAAGCGTATTGCTGTGTTATTGATTAGCATTTAAATATCCTTAAAGAATATATTTAATTTAATCTACGAGTGTTTTCTTAATTATTCTTATTAGTTCTCTCTCTTAAAACTTACAAACACTAGCCATTCAGTAAACCGCTCAAGCCACTACAAACTATTACACTAAACAACATCCACACTAATAATATTTCATCAGTCAGCACTTTAAAGCTTAAATAGTAAGTTTATGGAAAATCGTTACTGTTTTCTGGCGACAAAATTTCAGTAAAATAACGCTTCAGGTGGTGATTAAGATAATAGAAGGTCAACATTCAACTTCCGGCGATTCTTTATTTTTAAGATATTTTTGTACCTGTACACAAAGCACATGATCATATTGCGTAGTACAGAACGTGGCAAACAAATTTTTGTTCACAAATGGTGAAAACAAATTTAGAAAATTGAACACGATTGCGATACTTTGTTCTAACATCATTTAGATAAAGGAAAACCTTTGGTACATGTGTGCGCTATTAAAATACCTCAAAAAACGAAATATAAGGAAGCTCAAACTTAATATTATTTAGGTGGCACCTTGGGATCTGACAAAAACGTTTTGGCAAAGTTCATCAACTGAAAGTGCGACTGGATGAATGTTTTTTCTTTCACTTTTTCGGGGGGGGGGGGATGTTGAAACTTAAACCCGCTACGTTATATGAAAGAACAATTTATTACAGCATAGCAGGCATTAGACTTGTATACATGATTCCGACCGACAGTAATATCTCAGGAAACTAAAGGCAATGAAGTTGAACCAGGACGAGAGGTTGCCTGCCGCACACTAGGATCCTTCCAATTTGCACTTCCATCAGCCCTCTCCTTTACCCTATTTCCCTGTTCACACCAAATACATTTTTTCACGTCCACATAAAAAATATCACTTCTCAAAACGATTCCCTTAACGTTATCTTTTTGTACTAACTCTTTTCTGTATTGTAGAAGTTCTAACGGCATCAGAATAATCTCGGTTAATAAAAAATCCAGTTCCTTTTAACCTTCTAGAATTCTTCAACACATCCCTGATAATGTTCGCTCTAGTAAAAGTAACTTTTACCCCAAATTTCCAATATTTATTTATGAACATCTGCAATATCTTGAGGCGAAACCAGAACATCTGAAACTTATTACGGAATATGGATATGAACGGTGATTCTAAACTTAGTGTACTATCTACACATGTAAATCCGACCACTTTTATATGGAACATTATTCCGGGTAAATTGTTTTTTTTAGGGGGGGGGGGCAGTAGCGTCATGTTTTCTCTGGGAGGCACAATAGATCTTTCAGATCGCAGTGCAGATTCCCTTTTTTTAAAAAAAAACAAAAAATATCATTTTATATAAAACATTTTCCTGAAAAAATTGTGTTTGGGGGGGGGGATTGGAGGTCGCCATTTGCGGTAGTTTAAATTTAAATTTGCACAAGTTTTGTTGGTTTTAACATAGAGCGCTCCACTTAAAGCTGCTCAGGGATATAAGTAAAATCTCCACTACCATTTTTATGGCTAGCCCAACTAAACATTGTTATGTTGTAATTTTAAAGAAAATTTCTTGATTAATCATATTAGAGTGAGAGAAAGTTGTGTGAGTGTTCCACACTAGACTTTTTAATCCTATAGTGATGCGTAGTCAGTGTTGTCATAAATACTGTTTCGAGATTAGAATTTTTCCGCGTTTGCAATAATATAATGTATCAGACAAATGAATAGATAAATAAATGTGTTGTACGTTTAATAAATCTGATAAGCAATAAAAAAAATTGTATATTGAGATTGTAGGGATCCTTGGCACAATGGCCAAACGTAAAATAATGAATTTATAGTGTACTGCAGATAATTGTAGTGTGACTCATCGGCCCCTTTCTCTACCTCTATTTTAATATCCGTGTTGAACACTGAGCAATCTTTTCTTTGTTCTGGGCCATATTTGACCTAGTTGCAACAGTATGAGCTACTAGGAGCTCGCTTTATTATCATCGCCAATTCACATTATCTTTCTACAGTCTTACAAGTTTCGTTTTAAAATAAAGGCTCACCCCACTCTCTTTTATTGCAATGCTCATATTGGAACGAAATTGCAATGCTCTCAGGGAAACAAAAATGTCATTTTTAACGTTTAGTTAGATAAAGGCGGGGCAATGTTCGCTATAATGTCACTTAAGAAAGTTTGCGTGCCAAGATTAAAGAATGAGATGAAAACTCAGAAATCTTTACTTGAAATAAAGTAACACTTCCGTTTACCCGATTCTTTCTTCGTACTTGCAATTTGTAGTTATACATTTAATGGATCCTGCTACTACATAGTAGCTCGCACTTCAAGTCTCATCTCTCGCGAAACTCTCCAAATTTTACTGAAACTGGTAAGATGTTTATGTATGTAGTTAATATGCCAAGTTAGAAGAAAATTGTTGGAGTTGATTTCAAAAAAATAAACAATTTAGTAAATTCAGATCTCCAGTTGACGGACTTTGATCGAAACCTTGATGTTTGGATGCGATGATGGAATGTTAATAATAATGCCTTTATTTAATATTACGAACGCAATTCTAAACGGCATGGATAATTTATATCTCTAATAGACATACTCAATGGTCATAGACCGTTTGAAAGTTGATAAATTTAAGTTGAAATAACTTACATAATAATTAATATAAACTAGAAAATAAAATACCAAAAATCACCTATTAAACATAATTTAAGATTACAGTCTTTTAATTAACCCAATAATATAAAATCCCGTGAAGGGCCAAGGCTTACCAGACGGCTATTTGCATTGAGACCATGTGGTAAACCGTTTAATTCCGGCTTCGCTACCTAAACTTCATAACTAGTACAGCTTTATTGAGGCACCTGATAAAGAATTCTCTTAAAATTGGGCGTTTACATACAAAATGATATGCAACTCCTTCCTTAACTCTGTTGCATAATGAGCCAAGTTTTATTTGTTTATTAAAACAATATTTATTTAAACTAATCAACACTCCTCTCAATTTAAATATCCAACAAATTGAACTTTGGTAGTTGGAAACACTTACTGATGTAATTATAATGTAATATAAAAGAATTTGTTGACCGTTGATGAAATATGTTATGAAGAAATTTGGTGAGGATCGGTCAAGAAAGAAACATTCAATTATACCAATGTTTCACCAGAGTTTCCTATCTTTATCAAGGCTTCAATCTAAAAAACAATACAATGAGGAACCACAATGCATTAATCATACTGTAAAATGCAGAATAACAACAAAAACAAACAAAAGAAAAAAGAAAATAAAAAAAAAATAATATTAAACTTAGGTAAACTAAACTTAAGTTTAATATTACCTTTTTAATTTATTTTCTTTTGTTTGTTTTTGCTTTTATTAGTCTGCATTTTACACTATTTTACACATTGTGCTTCCTCATTGTATTGTTTTTTGGATTGAAGCCTTGATAAAGACAGGAAACTCTGGCGAAACGTTGGTATAATTGAATGTTTTTTTTTTTTTACCGACCCCACCAAATTTCTTCACAACATTATAATGTAATTTGAAGGATTGCAGGAAAAACTAGAAAAATAACAAATCCGGCGAGTTTCATGGACGATAGAACATTTTTTAAAAAGAATTAAAGAATGATTTCAAGGTACGTGGTAGATATATATATATATATATATTTATATAGATATTATATATATACGAGTCTATATATATGGGAATTCATTCAAGCTTCCTGAGAGATTTCATTTTCTTCTCTACACAGCTCTCGGTGTGAGAGAGAGAGAGATAGTATTACTAGTGTAGCAGGTGTGACTGTGTTGGTTGGTCGGTCCAATTCAATATATTTATGGGGGGGGGATTGGTGGCATTGAAAAGATGTCATGTCTGTATTACATTTGTGAGCCAGTTAGTTCTAGCAATGTACATACATGTAGTTCTAGTGATGTAGTTCTATGGGAGGGGGATTGATGGACACTGGAAGATGTCATGTGTGTATTATATTTGTGAGCCAGTTAGTTCTAGCAATGTACATACATTATTTAGTGATATAGTTCTATGGGGGGGGGATTGATGGCACTGGAAAGATGTCATGTGTGTATTACATTTGTGAGCCAGTTAGTTCTAGCAATGTACATACATGTAGTTCTAGTGATGTAGTTCTATGGGAGGGGGAATTGATGGCACTGGAAAGATGTCATGTGTGTATTATATTTGTGAGCCAGTCAGTTCTAGCAATGTACATAGATGTAGTTCTAGTGATGTAGTTCTATGGGGGAGGGGATCGATGGCACTGGAAAGATGTCATGTGTGTATTATATTTGTGAGCCAGTTAGTTCTAGCAATGTACATACATTATTTAGTGATATAGTTCTATGGGGGGGGGATTGATGGCACTGGAAAGATGTCATGTGTGTATTACATTTGTGAGCCAGTTAGTTCTAGCAATGTACATACATGTAGTTCTAGTGATGTAGTTCTATGGGAGGGGGAATTGATGGCACTGGAAAGATGTCATGTGTGTATTATATTTGTGAGCCAGTCAGTTTAGCAATGTACATAGATGTGTTCTAGTAGTAGTTCTATGGGGAGGGGATCGAATGGCACTGGAAAGATCTGGGTATTTATTGAGAGCAAGTTAGTTTACAATGTACATACCTGAATTTATAGTGATGTAGTTCTATGAGGGGGGGGGGATGATGGCCCTGGAAAGATGTCATGTGTGTATTATATTTGTGAGCCAGTCAGTTCTAGCAATGTACATACATGTAGTTCTAGTGATGTAGTTCTATGGGAGGGGGAATTGATGGCACTGGAAAGATGTCATGTGTGTATTATATTTGTGAGCCAGTCAGTTCTAGCAATGTACATAGATGTAGTTCTAGTGATGTAGTTCTATGGGGGAGGGGATCGATGGCACTGGAAAGATGTCATGTGTGTATTATATTTGTGAGCCAGTTAGTTCTAGCAATGTACATACATGTAGTTCTAGTGATGTAGTTCTATTGGGGGAGGGGGGGAATTGATGGCACTGGAAAGATGTCATGTGTGTATTAGATCTGAGCAACATAGCATTTCCTTGAATCTGAATTTATCTAAATGGATCCATCGGAGGACACAAGCAGGGTAATGGAGCAAGCTCTGCTCTTACTTCGTAATGTACTTACATCCCTTGATGCTGGCCCTGGAGAGAAGAGGAAGACGTATTGAGACTGGTTTATTGCGTGCCGCACGACATCATTCTGCATTACTGGTCACCTATACCTATCACAGATCTTAAGTTGTCTTGAAAGTGAATTTTTTGGCAGTTTTCTACATACTCTTACTGAGCTAAGAGAAAGTATTGCGATTAAGTGATATTTTCAATTGAGTTTTCAGAGGAAATACGTATTTTGAGGCTTCTGACAACGAAAAAAGTTTTTCGAGCAGTCTGTCTATGAGTGAATAAAATATTTCAGAAATCAATAAAATTGCAAGAAAGCTGAAATACGGTGGTAACAGAAGAAATAAATTGGTCAGAAATACGATTTGACTGAATATAGTTTCCGCTTTTCACGATCGGCTCCACCGAATTTTTTTAAACTTCGTTATTACATGTACACAGACGAGCGGCCAGCAGTAAATCTTGCAGATTTAACGGATGTCAGCAGTTCGTAATCCTTTACGCTAAATTATGTGATTTAGCGAATCTCGAAGTTTGACAAAGCTCTACATAACTTTAATACCTACCGGCTGGATAAACTTTAATACAAAGGAAATACGATAGAAGAAAGTCACTAACTTAGTGAGCTAGTAAGGTAATAGCTTCCATACTTTTTTTGGATGTGGTCCATTATTTAACTGCAATATCGCTGAATAAAATGAGATTGTCAATATTGCACAAAGGCTCTTGAATCTACTGCTGCTTATTTCTTCCAGGAACTTACAAATAAAAAGGAAAATTGATTTCTAAAAAGCGAACGTGGCCTTCTTGAAGCGAGTAGCCCAGCAAGTCACGCGACGGGCAGCCAACACCTGTCCTTCAGGTCACCCACTTTAATATTGTCCTTCAAAACGGTCAAATTCGTATTATTTAGCAAATTACGGTTGGCAGCATTGTTTAAGTGGTGGCGGCGGGCTGTTTGCACCCACCACTGCCTCCATCATCACTTTCCCCTCTTCCTGCCGCCTAGTTCGCCAATACAATTGGCCTTGCCTTCCTTCCCCACGCTCGCTTTATTACCACATTTTAGTGTTTATTTTGTTTATTTTATAATTATTTATTTCTTATTTTACAGCCACACCCTTAGTAAATTGTGTTCAGCAATTCTAGCACCAATATACCAGCTAATAATACATTTGAACATTTATACTCCCCACTGCAATTGAAGAATATTGTGTTGAGGCCTTTTAATCTCTATGAAACATTCACATAATTTTTCTCCCGTACTTCTGCAGTTTTAAATTTGCTGCATTTTAACTGTTCAATTAGTTGTCATTAAGGGGGAGGAAAAGATTACCTATATTTGCCCGGAGCTTATTTCTGCACTATAAAATAAAAAAATAAACATAATACTCCTGGAGGCAGCGTGAAGACTCATAAGAGGAATATTAACCTATGGGGGATATTGGAAGCAGGAGAAGGGACATCTCATAAATAAGAGATTTGCAAATTTCTTCATACAATTTGTAAATGGGATAAATGTGCGCACTTTTGGGGATTTGTTCAAGTATTTACTTTTGTTAATAGAGTTTGGAAAAGTACAATTTCTACCATCAATTATGTATTTCAATATTTTGTAAATAATTGTATGTTGATAAAGCGGCCTCTACACGGTGAATAATATTGACAATACTTTAGAGTATTGACAATAATATTGACCATGTAAGGTGAAAAAATTGTATTGATGGTCGGTATTCACAAGAGTATTGATGAAATTCAGATTTTCTGATTCGTGTATCAATACTGAGAATTGGAGGGGATATTGACAATATTATTGACCGTGTAGGGGCGGCGCCAATATTTCCATCAATACTCAGTTCAATAGTTTTATACAACGTTGAAACTAACCTGTACAAAACAAATGCGGTACTATTATAACAGGTTAAAGGACTTTATGAGTGGTGCCAAGCGCCAAAATAATGGCTACGCAAGCTTTTGTACGATTATTCATTTTTTAAGGTAAAAAAAGCCAACAAAATAACGAGTACAAACATGTAAATTCGCTCTCCTAGTGGCAGAAGTAGTAACTAATGGGCACAGTTATTGACAAAAGTATTGACAATAATATTGATCTTATAAGGTAATGAAATATTGAAACTGGTTAGCACTTGTATTGATGGTTATATTGACAATATTATTGACCGTGTAGAGGCCGCTTTATATTATAGATATATATGCAACACATGTATGTAATATTATATGGACCGTGTGAAAAATAAAATCCCCCTAGGAAGGGTTACTTTGCACTAATAATTAGTTCGATTCCTTCTTTTATGATGTTGCGAGAAACTAGATTTCCATCTTTATAAAACTCTTTCAATACTTTGTGAACTGCGCCACCTACATAAAATTAAAGACAGTATAATGAATAGGTACAAACTCCAGGTCTCAAAAGAGTTTTTCAACTGAATATTATAAATTCCTTGGAGGAATTTTTTTTGGGTTTAACGTCTATGTTATTTTGTTCCATTAGTATAAACGGCCAAATACGAAATGGCGGACTTACATTGGATGTATTTCCGTCTAATTCTCTTTGGCCTTCTTTTTTCAACAATCGAATGAAAATTCTGATTTTTTCTTTATAGCTCACATTAATTATGTATAACAGTAAATATTGTTAGAAATAACTTCATTTTTTGCCTTTTTTTTATTTATCTATGGTCATTAGTGCCCGGAATCTTCTTAGTGCCTCCGGACAGGGTTCTCTCGTTACAGACAACACTGTCCATCACCGGACAGTGAGCTGTAGGGGATCCTAGGAAGAAAAACTTTAAGGGTAGCACAGCTGGACCCGAACCCGGGTTCTCCGCGTGGGAGTCCAGTGCGCTAACCACTGAGCTAATCCATTCCCTAAAATTGTGATTCGCTTTCCCTTTTGCAATTAATTGTGGAGTTTCTGTTTTGATTTAAAAGAGGAGATTGATTTAAATCTTCTAAATCTGGTGGCTCTTTGCTGCTATAACAGCAGAACAGTTATTTTCAAAGAAATTTTTCGCATCTAAGTGCGATAGGTTAATTTCTGCCATCATTTTTTAATTATTTTTCTCTTATTTTTTTAACGCTGGCACAGCTCATGGTTGGAGGCTGGATTCTTCCAGTAACAGGCAATAAAAATAATAAACTAAATAAATATAAACATTAGTTATTTTTGGCCGTTGTTAATCAAAACAAGCAAATACTTGTTGGCTGGGCTGTAACCAAAGAAAGAAACTTTTCATCATTAAAAGTATTCGATGTTTCGGGCACCTTTGGTGTCCTTCCTCACGAACTGTTAAGGAAGAATAGAGAGTTGAATCACTCTCATTCAACTCTCTATACTTCTTCAACAGTTCCTGAGGAGGGACACCAAAGGTGAAACGTCGAATAAGCTTTTAAAGATAAAAAGTTTCTTTCTTTGGCCCCTGCCAACAAATATTTGCTTGTTTTAAATAAATAAATCATAAAAAATTAAAAAATAATCCATGAATCCATAATAAATTAGATTGTGGGCAAAATATTTATAGTTATAGAAGACTGTATGCGTAGGTGACAGGTAGGGCGTAGTTAATTATAGAGAATGGCCTGTTGTTTATTGATGATGTGAGCAAGAGATTTGTTTAGTTGGGCCGTTGCTTGGCAACTGGCTAGTTTAATGGAAATGTTTTTAATGTCCGCACGGTCGTATTGGAAGGGCATAATGGTCAGCCAACACGGTCCATTTGGGACAATATTACTAATATTGTCTCAAACAGTCAGGTCTCAAACTAATTGGAATAGTTTGTTTCAAATATATCTTCTCAGGTTTAAATGTATGTCGGACTCTGTCGAATGTATTAGAGTAAGAAACATTGATCACGATTTGCATGTTTAGTCTATAAGAGAAATATCTCTGAAATCACACTAATTATCATATCAAACGACTGGTTAAAGTTGGCCAGCCTGACTGCAGAGTTAATCAAACTTATGCGGATCCTAACTTTGCTTTATCCCTTATCTATGCTTTCACAATAAATATGTATACGGTAACAAAAAGGTTGTTGTGGTGGTTGGTTCCGCAGAGCTGGAAAGCATCAGAGACATTTTCCGTGGTAGCCTGCTTCATTTTGTGGTCATCGACCGGTTTCGGGCGTTCGCCCATCTTCAGGATGCGTTTTTTCAGACAGTGTGACAACACAGACTTGCACAGAGTAAATCCAGTTTTACACACTGACTGGTGTTTTTAACTGTATTTAAAACTAAACTCTTAAACTAGGTCAAGGAGTATGGTCAGCTGGGTGGGAAAACACGTGTTTGGGTTGTTAAAGGGCAAATTTTTCTTACAATGGAAACAACACGTAGGGGGTCTAATTTTTAAACTCTAATGTTGAAGGGAGATTTACTTTACAATTAACTAGTCAAAATAAAACATAAAATATATAAAAATAAAAATTAAATTAAATAACGATTTAAACTAACATAATTTAAAATTAAGCGATTTTTATCATTTTTTATAATTATGCATTCCAGTCACATTTCACTTTTTACACAACATTCATATACGGCATCCACGCAAGCATATATACCTAAATGTGGTTTTTTATAATTATGCATTCCAGTCAATCTTTTACTTTTTACACAACATTCATATACGGCATCCACGCACGCATGTATACCTAAATATGGTTTTTTATAATTAAGTTCTTTATATATTATACATTCCACTCAATATTTCACATAATATGCATTCACCCAACATTCACATATGCCATCCACGCCCGCATGTAAAAATTCTTATAATCAAAAATCTTATAATTAAGTTTTTATAATTATGCATTCCACTCTTATTTCACCCTTTCACACAACACTCACATACGCCATCCACGCAAGCATTTTTTTTTTTTAAATATGTATATACAACTAGCAGATTTAAAACTAACCTAAAACTAAAATCTGTGTAAGAACTATTTGGTGGCATGTATAATGTTTGCACTTGTGCATTATAATGTAATTGCGTTTCTGTTGCTATTGTGGGAAGAGTGTTTTGAATAATGTTTCACTGGCAAATTTTGTCTGTTCGTTTAATAAGTTTTGTGTCTTGTATTTATATATTTCGAGTAGTTCTATTATGTCAATCGTCGTCCTTTGTGGCCAGAATGTATTAGCTTCATCATGGTCGTGATGTCATCGGGTTTGTGTTTCTTAGTGTTTAGGTGATTGGCATAATTTGAGTCAACTTTGTTGTACTTGTATGATCTTACAGGTTCGGTAAATCGTTTCTTGATTTCTCTGCCGGTCTGCCCCACGTAAATGTTGTCACAGTCCGGGATTTCAACTCGTAAACCCCACTGCTGTCATACACGTCGTGAACTCGGTACGAGGCGGATTTTGTTGCCTAATTTGATGTTTGTTCGGAAGGATGTCTTAATGCCCAGTTTCTTGAAAAAATTTGTGAGTTTACCACAAAATGAAGCAGGCTACCACGGAAAATGTCTCTGAAACAAAAAGGTCTTGCATGATTCAGGATGTATCCTGATTTCGTCCACACAGAATTTTTTTAAAAGACATTTTTCTGTGCTCAGTGATAACTCACCTTCAAAATATGATCCAATGCAATGCCTGCTCTTACAGTAGTAAGAGAAAGTAAAGCCTACATTTTTCATACCTAACAGACCGAGCTTTGCATGACTAATGTCCTAAATATTTTGCCCGATATTCTATACCCTGTGTTTTTGGTAACTTAACTTGATTCCTTTCTGTTTTCACCGATATCGTCCCGCTGTATGTTCACTCACTTTCTACTATTCAACATTCCTGCACAGCAGCTCTTCAAGACTTTATTATTATTATTGTTTGAGATTTTTATTTATTTTTTTACTATTGGTAGAGGAAGCATTGCGATCGTCCCGAATACACTAAGCTCTAAGACGAAAAGTAGTTTGTGGTTGTGATTAATCTGTGTGAGTGTAAAAAAAAAAAATCGCTGGAACTCATAGTTCTGATATAATGATATAGCTAAAAAAACCATCGAAGCAAGAAGCTTCTTTTGCGCATTCTTTTGCTCATATGTTTCTTCATATCAATCCTACGTTAAAAATTAGAATACCAAATTGTAGAGAATTTAATTTCCTAAAATTAAGTAGCTAAAACATTATGATAGGTCAAGCTACCAAACGCACACTGATTGTGCAGAAACTGACAGTGTGTATAAACTGATTTTGCTTGTGTTATCGCACGCTGATGATGGGTGAGCCCCCGAAACCGGTCGATGAACACAAAATGAAACAGGCTGTCATGGAAAATATATCTGATACATACACCTATAGTTCACTTCATGAACATGTTAATATACAAAAATCAACCATTATTTCAATGTTGGCCGTCATTTATTGACCACTTTACCATAAACTCACTTATATGAAACATAATTACGTATAACAAATAATCGATACGAAACATGGCTACCACTTCCTCTTACTGCGAAATTACGCAGCTATTATTCACTGATTTCCTTCAAACTTGTGAAATGTGTAGAATTCAATATTATATAGATGGCCGAACATAAATTATAATAAAAAGACAATTTTGAAGGTAACCGTCTAACTCCCAACTTCTGTAAATTCAATTTACTCGGAAAAATAAAGGTGATAGTTATCCTTATCGTATACTTATTGTTTTAACCAACTGAACATGGCAGAAAACTAGAAAAAAAAAAAACCGTTCAGTAAAGTGGCAAGTCTAGTCAATCGAATAATTAACTCACAGTTAATTATATCGGGGTTAGAAAGGCATTTGGGGCACTATAGAGGAAAACCTAAAACAACCTTCACCTAGAAACCTTCATAAAATGAATTTCCCGGCAAAATAATTCAAATAAAAAGGATAAGTTTTCTTAAAATCTTATTGTTGGAAAAACTTATTAGTGGCTCTAAGGAAACAGCAACTTTCAATTTCTTCTGATTTTCCTTATTTTAGTTATGCTCACTAAATATATATATATGTTATCCTTATACCCTCGCATGTGCACAGGTATCAATTTCTAAAAACACTTTAGGAATTCAGAGGACAAAACATGTACAAGTGAAAGCTCAAATTCGAAACTATTGCAGTGTTGCCTCTTACCAGAAGTAAGAGAATTTAAAAATAGAAAATTCTAATTTTTTATTGGAATACTGTGCTATTATGATTGATTCATTGCAAAGGGCCGCCGCAAGAAATT
This sequence comes from Triatoma infestans, assembly GCA_011037195.1. Classification (NCBI taxonomy): domain Eukaryota; kingdom Metazoa; phylum Arthropoda; class Insecta; order Hemiptera; family Reduviidae; genus Triatoma; species Triatoma infestans. The sequence continues at coordinate 60,731 of JAAEAF010001067.1, read as the reverse complement.
GAGCCAATATCGATGGTAAAGTTCTTACGTCTCCACTATATACCTTGAGGATTACAAATCAATAATTCTCCTCTATACTTCTATCCATATAAAATACAATATTCAGAAATCTGTTCAAAGTTCACTAACCTTACACTCTGTTACATCATGCTGATTACAATCCTTATAAATATTTATATGGCCGTTGTTTATAAAACCTTTCTAACACAGTTCTACATACCGTAGAAATATTTTCTTCATTTTGATCAGTTTACAAAGATCCGTTATCAATTTAATTTGCTGCCACTGTTATATCGATCAACAATCTTCTCAATGGTAGAGCATCTTGTAAATATTTAATTAACATCACTTGCAATAAATATAATAATTACAAGTAATATAATATTATAATAATAAATCTTTTTACTAATATCTGTTTTTATAATTGACCTACTTGAAAGTTATTTCTGTTACCAACTGGCGGCAACGACGATACAAACATAATTATACCCGATCGTAACGACATAACCAAAAAGTTGGAAGAAACATGAAGATCAATTCTAAATATGTTAGATAAATATATCAGAAACATAATCGGCTTCAATTATTGCGTTTTAAAATTTTCGAAACTCAGTTTTCATCGAAATACTAATTTTGAGGGCCTCTAAAAACTATGTTTTTCATTTTGCAAAGGTCAGTAAATGTTGATCCAAAAATTTCAAAAACGAAAACATGATATTCCGTTGTATCACCCTCCTTCTCACGAATATTTCAAATCAAGTCTGCCAATTGGATATGAGGTTTAAATGCTTTTTTTCTTCAAGTTTTAATATTCTCGAAAACGGCTCTACGATTTGCCCCGAACTTCACTTAACACTTCATACAATACTGAGATTCACTGCATTTGAACTTTTATAAACTTCCAAAGGTTCATTTGTTTTTTTGCTTTTTTGTTTTTAGGACAATTGATAATTGAAGGGCTCTAGAAAGGCTGCTAAGTTAGACAGATTTCCTATAAGTGTCACTATTGTGAATCATCAATACAATACTAAGGTGTCACTTCAGTGCAATACAGTCACTATTTTCCCCTCCATGACTTACCCCTTGCAGACTGCGCCGAACATAAAGCTGACTCCATCTTTTCTCGAGGGGGTGGAAGATGTCATTAGAAGGAGTGTGAAGGCCATGTTGGGACTTCCTGCCAGCACTTCTACAGCGATGCTATACGCTCTGCGTCGTTACCGAGGATAGGGATTGCTCCCAGTTATCTATCTATAGCCCAGATGCTCAATCGTCTTCAATTATCAAGAGGAAGTGGAGCAGTGTATCAGCCGTCTGGATTTAGATCCTGCAGAAGGAAACTTGGTACACTCTGGTATAAGGAAAATAAGGTACACTTCGGAAAGGGGCATTTGATAGATTGGCGAAAAGGAAGTGGCAAGGAATCGGTTTTAATAATTTTAAAGAATCTCCGTCGGCTAACCGATTTGTTGTCAACAAACAACTGCTTTCTGGCTCGGAGTGGATCGATGCAATAAAACTGAACGCAAACTAAGGTGTCACTGGTGTTGGCAACCAGGTGGAAGGAGATGTTGGACCCCTCTGCCGCAAATGCGGCCGGGAGTCTGAAACACCAGCTCTCGTGGTGGACAATTGTCCAAGTAACATGCTTCTTGTCACTCGACGCTACCACCGAGTAAAGCACACAATGATGGAGCTTCTAAATGATTAAGGCTATGAATGTTGCGAGGATGTGTATGTATCGTAGCATTCAAAAAAGAATTAAAGGAAGCACTAATAATTAACACTACAGTGCGCTATGAGAATAATGATGAACACCAAGCCATGAACATTCACCTCGAGAAGAAGTCCATTTATGAAAAGTGTATCCCCTACTACCAGGAAACATTCAGGGAACAATAGGAGAAAAGAGAATTTCAGGTCCGTGAACTTAGGTTTGGGTCAAGGGGCACGATACCGAGGATGCCTTAGACTTCTTCAGGAGGTAAACATTGAGCAGGAAAATCTGATAAATATGGAGGAGTATCTATATATAATGAATTATAGATTCATTGGAGATAATTAACCACCAAGTTTATGGTAGATGGAACGCCCCCACTTATATGTACCCTCTTCCTAGATACAGTAGCGAGTATCTGAATAGCGATTAGACTTGCATTTCACACTAAAAAATTAGGACACAAAGTGCACGTTTTGCGTGCATGACAGCATAGGGATTTACCTATACACTAAAGCCTTCTATACATGTAAACTACGGACTATACATATTACATCTATGTGTACATATTGCTCGATCGTTAAATGTTTGTTTTTTGTTTCTTCTGACTGATGTCACGCTGAGTGAGATCATCAATACAATAGCAAGTTGTCACTTCAATGCAATCAATATGATGAATCATCCACACAATACTAAGGTGTCCTCCAATGCAATATACAGATCACTATTATGAATCATCCAGGCACTTCAATGCAATATACAGTCACTATTGTGAATCATCCAGACAGTACTAAGGTGTTACTTATACGCAATCACTATGATAAATCATCAATACAAAGGTCACTACAATGCAATATACAGTCACTATGATGAATCACCAATACAATACTAAGGTGTCCCGTCAATGAGATATACAGATCACTACTATGAATCATCCAGAAAATACTAAGGTTCACTTCAATCCAATATACAGTCACTATTATGAATCATGCAGACAATGCTAAGGTGTCACATCAATGCAATATACAGGTCACTATTGTGAGTCGTCAATGCAATACTAAGGTGTCACTTCAATGCAATCACTATGATTAGTAATCAATACACTATTAAGCTCACTTCAATGCAATATACACTATTATGAATCATCCAGACAGTACTAAGGTGTCACTTCAATGGAATTGCTATGATAAAACATCCATACACTACTAAGGTCACTTCAATGCAATATACAGTCACTATGATGAATCATCAATACAATCTAATATTCCCATCAATGCAACATACACATCACTATTATGAATCATCCAGACAATGCTGTCAATATACAGGTCACTATTGTGAATCACCAATACAATACTAAGGTGTCCCTTCAATGCGATATGCAGACCACTATTATGAATCATCCAGAAAATACTAAGGTTTACTTCAGTGCAATATACAGTCACTACAATGAATCATCCAGACAATAATAAGGTGTCACTTCAATGCAATCACAATAATGAATCATCCATACAACACTAAGGTGTCCCTTCAATGCAATATACAGATCATTATTATGAATCATCCAAACAATACTAAGGTGCCCCTTCAATGAAATATAAAGTCACTATGATGAATCATCAATAAAATACTAAGTTGTCCCATCGATGCTATATACAAATCACTATTATGAATCATCCAGAAAATACTAAGGTTCACTTCAATGCAATATACAGTCACTATTATGTTATCCAGACAATATAATGTGTCACTTCAATGCAATCACTACGATGATTCATCAATACACTATTAAGGTCACTTCAATGCAATATACAGTCACTATGATGAATCATCAATGCAATATACAGATCACTATTATGAATCATCTAGACATTACCATGGTGTCACTTCAATGGCTTGAATTCCAAGGCTTCACGTTCAGAATTCCAATTTTAACGTTTCAAGAACATAAGTTAATCGAAAGGCTACTTCACAAACTGCATTTTTTAGTTGTTTGGATTTTGCTTGAATGCAAACTGCACAGATATGCTAAACTATCATTTTTATGTGAAACATTTCTCCGTTCAAATTGATATTGGAGGGCACTGGAGAATCAGAAGTTATGCTTTACGGTAAATGTGGTTGCAAGATTGGTGGGCGCTACCATCTGGCAATGCAGTCAGATTTTGGTGGCATTTGTGTCTTAAAATTCAACAACTTAAATGCCCTTCACTGTTATTTAAGTGTCATGTACAGACAAAAGAGAAGGTGGTATATCTGCGCTGGAAATTTTCAGACCCGCGATTTTCTCGCTACAGCTCCAGTGAATTTGATTATATTTGTACACACCATACTCATATACAAACACATCACTTTTATTAGAAACATTTTTCCTTTAAAGTTGCTTCAAATCTGAAGACATCTACCCTCATAATGCCTCATCAATTATATGAGTGAGGATTCCGTCTTTTAAGAAAAATGAATCAGTCAAAACTGCCAAGATTTCTCCGCTCTGAGTCCGATCTAGTCTGTAGTATAGTGGCAGTATGATTATCATTATTGTTGGAAATGTGGCTGATGTCCTCCCAGGGTCACCCTCTCACACACGGATACCGTCAGCGCTGCATATAGCTGGCCCGTGCTAAGTTAATGCCTCTAAACACCTCCTCGCTCCACTCCACCTACCTGAATCTATATCGGAGGTGGCAAGTCCTACACTCCGGCGTCACCACCACTCATCAAGCCGTAATAGTTCTACTGTAGTAACTAATATTTAACTATATTTATAGATATCATCTAAATAACGCTTTCCTCAAATAAACCATTCATCATTCCCTATATTAACATCTTGATACGGAACTGTCTAAATCCCCACGGAACACTCATACAGCTTCTAAACTCACTGTACGTCTCTGCTAAGAGAATGTATTGCGACGGTGATCAGTTTTCGAAACTGGATTATACACCGGACGTACATATTGTGAGTTCCCCTGAGTACGAAGGTAAGTTGTTTAGCGAATGGTGTGTATTAGAATGAAATCCTCAAAATCATTGCAAGAAGCTCAGAGGTGATGTTCCGTTTAGGTACCACCATGCTACTGTTATAAAGCTTTTGTTTAAAATTCATCTACTGAAAAAGCCTCTTTACTGATCTTTTTTTTTATTTGTTCGCGATTTTCTCCAAAATGGCTCCGACGATTTCCTTTCAACTTCTTTATACTAACTCCATATCTCTTACTTCAGTTTACATGGTTTAATAATTGACAAATTTTCTTCAAACTTATGATTTGCACTCAATGTGAACTTCGTCTTCTATTTTGTATGAACAGGAGGAGAATCTAAAATTAGTAAAATGACCTTTCTGAGGGTAGCATTCACTCCAACCCCCCACCACCCCAAATCTCCAGTTATGTTTACATTCATTGCATACTCTCCCCCACCAGTTGTATTTATATACATTGCATACTCTCCCTCACCAGCTATATTTACATACATTGCATACTCTCCCCCACCAGTTGTATTTATATACATTGCATACTCTCCCTCACCAGCTAAATTTACATACATTGCATACTCTCCCTCACCAGCTATATTTACATACATTGCATATTCTCCCTCGCCAGCTATATTTACATACATTGCATATTCTCCCTCACCAGCTATATTTACATACATTGCATATTCTCCCTCACCACTATATTTACATACATTGCATATTCTTCCCCACCAGCTATATTTACATACATAGCATATTCTCCCTCGCCAGCTATATTTACATACATTGCATATTCTCCCTCACCACTATATTTACATACATTGCATATTCTTCCCCACCAGCTATATTTACATACATAGCATATTCTCCCTCGCCAGCTATATTTACATACATAGCATATTCTCCCTCACCACTATATTTACATACATTGCATATTCTCCCTCACCAGCTATATTTACATACATTGCATATTCTCCCTCACTCATACAACATTCTCTTGCTTCAGTTTACATGGTTTAATAATTGACAAATTTTCTTCAAACGTATGATTTGCACTCAATGTGAACTTCGTCTTCTATTTTGTATGAACAGGAGGAGAATCTAAAAATTAATAAAATGACCTTTCTGAGGGTAGCATTCACTCCATTCGCCCCGCCCTCCAACAACAAACCTTCTTTAAATGTACTTTCTCAGAAAAAAAAAAATCAAACGAAAACGGTATGTCCCTGTAAGTAAGTTAGTAGTTAGTATAACAAATCTAATAAAATCCGTCGGTGTTTTTATTTAAAAAATTTGCAGAAAACTGAGAAAAAGTGTTCAGTAAATAGGCACTTCCGGTCAACCTAATTTTCTTCAAAATCGGAATTTCGGCAACATATTCAGTTCCAAATAACATTAATTAGATGAATTAAAAGTAACACTTAAAGGCCAAACAAAAAAAAAACCATCCCTCACCCAAAAGCCTCTTTAAATTAAATTTCCCGGAGAAAACTGTTTCAAATAAAAGCTGTAGCTCCTTTGTGTGTAGTTGTATGTGTACTAAGTTTAAAAAAAAATCACTGAGCCGTTTTCGAGAAAATAACAACAAAAAAAAAAAACAGCAACTCGCTCACGGAATAAGAACGTGTTTAGTTCTTGAATGGTCTCAATTTAGCTCGTGCGTGAGTGTGTACAACTGAGTGAACTAAGTGCACGGTAGGTCTGATAATCAAACGAAATATCAAATTCCATGAACTTACTGCAAGTTTGTTGAAGTTACGATATTCAGTCTCACACAGATTAGAGGCTTGAAAGAAAGGAGGTCCAGATTCGTAGAAACCTTATTTTCCATCGAGGAAGCATAATGCTCGTGATACTTGCTGTGGCAGCCTGATGAATTTTGTATTCCCAAATTATGTCGCAGACTGAATACAACCGCGCATTATGTCTTTCAGCAAATTGTCCGCCATCAGCAACGTCAGTTTGAGAGCCCCCAGGACATAAAGATACTCACTAGTAAAAGTAATGAATTAAGGCAGCACTGACCAAACTGAATTTACAAGGCAGACCATAACTCTGGTACATTTGCAGTTTGCTGGCAGATGTCCAACGCCTGCGATTGCAAAACAAATTTAAATTGATTTCTTCTCCTTGTTTATGTACTTTATCAATTATTTTGTTACAATTATTTTGTTTTTGGGATATCATAGCAAGATGCAGCTAGTTTGCAGTGTGGCGGTCTTTCAGTTTTCTACAATCGGTTCTATCACTTTCTATTCGCAGAAAAATATTGTGTTGGTGGCCAATCGTTCTAAATTGAGTTTTTCAGTTATTTTAGTATCGAAAAATGTTTTTAGCTAATAGATGTGTATGGGCGCGCCTGTGGTTATGATGCAAACAAAATATGTCGGAATGGAACAATCGCAGCAAGTTTTACAATGATATTCAGTCCTCCTGGCATCTGATACGTAGGTTTCGATCAAAAACCGTCAACCGGAAGTGCTACTTTCTCCAAAATAATCTAACAATTTCCCTTAAACGTCCCACTATACTAATCTCACAGACAAAGGCAAAACATTTTTCTGTAAAAAATGTATGTTTGTAGGGATTCTAAGAGGGATGATTGTAACATTAGGTTTGCAAAGTGCCGCTTCAATACAGTTCGGCCACACTTGTAATACTGTGTGATATACATTCAGAGCATTGCAAGAATCCCAAGTTTGATTAAAATCGATTGCCCGGATGTGCGATTAGAATAAAGCCATCAGAGAATAGAGAACTCCAAGCGGATTCCTGTTACTGTTAAGTGGGCACTTCCCCCGTTGGCGGATGAGGAAGTCCTCAGATATTGAGGATCAAATCGAATGTAAGAATAAGGATCCACGGAACAACATAGTTAGCCCAGCCAGGAGCTTAATACTGGGCCACTCTTTTTCTTCTCGGACCGTAGGCCTTGAGGTGGCAGCCCCACCACCGGACTTGCACCGCGATGGGCTGGTTAACTCGTCCGGAGGACATCTATATTTACTCAAAAAATCCGAAAAGAACCGTTACTGAGTTTGTGGATCTTCTTGAAAGTTGGGTTGCTAATTTCACATATCAGTGATTTATGCCCAACATCAACTTTATTCCAACATTTGTTTGTTTTGTAAAAAGCGTTACTGAGAGGGGAATAAGATTTCAATACTTTGTTGGGGATTTGGTCCGGGCGTATAGCTGAACTTGTGCTGAGACCCCCACCACCACCCCCTCTACATTAAAGAAAACCAAATTAAATATGTTGCCGAAATTCCGACTTTGAAGAAAATCGGTTGACCGGAAGTGCTTATTTACTGAACACTTTTTCCGAGTTTGCTGCAATTTTTCCCATAAAAATACCGACGGATTTTATTAGATTTGTTATACTAACTACTAACTATACTTACAGGGACCTACCTTTTTCTCTTGAATTTTCTTTTCTGAGAAAGTACATTTAAAGAAGGTTTATTGTTGGAGGACGGGGCGAATGGAGTGAATGCTACCCTCAGAAAGGTCATTTTATTTAGATTCTCCTCCTGTTCATACAAAATAGAAGAAGAAGTTAACATTCAGTACGAACTCCAAATAGTGGTAAATTATGACTGTACGTTAACTGCGCTGTAATGTGAGTGTTTCATAACAGATTTTTTTTTCTTTAATGCGTGTTTCATTTTGGTCACTGATCAGTTTCAGGTGTCTTGATAAAGCAGCGCAATGAATGGTCAGTTATAGTGTCAAAACGACACTGTTTATTAAAACATAATGAAGGTGGACAGAATGCCCGAATACACGAACAAATTACTGTAGAAACATATTACTGTTTGTTTTCTGCCGTGCGGCTATTTTCCAAACACTTGGTTGTGTTGAAGGACTGCGACGTTTATCTTCATAAGACGGTATCTTCATTTAACTTGGTATTATATTTATTAGAACCTTGAACATTACAATATTACAAAATTCCTCTTGTTTATAAGATGGCAAACCCTCAACTTTTTCTCCTGCACACTGCACACCGTACTGCACCGCACACCAAATATCATCCAGTTCCTGCCAGATTGCCGCTCTCCTTTGCGCATGCGCTCCATCTAAAACAGATTACCAAAACATCAAAGGTTTTTAACCATGACGGGTTCTTTATTTTTTGGGCATAAAAACATTTTTGTTTGGTTTCCTCAAAACAGAATTCACCAAAAGCGATATTAATCAAATCAAAAAATTTCCGATATTACGTTTAAAATAAATAGGAGACCCCAGGGAGCTGTGTAGGACAATGTGGTTGAAATGTCCTCGTAGCAAATGTCATATTTGTTCTTAAGTTTCAAAGTGCCATTGCAACATTTGTTTGATTGCACTTTTAATGTGGTATAATGTAATGGTAAGCAGTCAGTGTGACACACTCACAACCCTCCCTCCATTTGTGATTGCAATTTTCATTGTTCTGTTCGACAAATTCTCTCCCACCGTGCAAAACTTATTAGACATTAAATATATATATACGATAAAGTATATATAAATAAATAAAGAGCATGCCTGAAAGAGCATCACGTCTAAACGATGAAAGGAATTCATTGAAATTCAGCAAAATATTAGTCCAATTATCTAAAGACAATCTACATTTTTTCATTTATGAATTATAATAAAGGCATATCTTTATTTTTTCAAAAACCAAGGAATCTTTTTTTTGTTTATAAAAATAGGAACATACAAGTATTACTGCTGTATGGAGAGGAACATACAAGTATTACTGCTGTATGGAGAGGAACATACATGTATTACTGCTGTATGGAGAGGAACATACAAGTATTACTGCTGTATGGAGAAGAACATACAAGTATTACTGCTGTATGGAGAGGAACATACAAGTATTACTGCTCTATGGAGAGGAACATACAAATATTACTGCTCTATGGAGAGGAACATACATGTATTACTGCTGTATGGAGAGGAACATACAAGTATTACTGCTTATGGAGAGGAACATACAATATATAAAAAGTCGGGATGATGTGGAGAAAGAATTTTTAAACATACACATTTGTTACATCGCAGAAACATAAAAAGGAAAATTAAAAGTTACTAGTGTCTTAAATCATCTACAGAAATTCATTCACGACTTTCTATATATTAAACCCTTGATAAAGACAGGAAACTCTGTTGAAACGTTGGCATAATTGAATGTTTCTTTCTTGACGATTCTCACCAAATTTCTTCATAATATAATTCATCAACGGCCAACAGATTCTTTTATATGGCAAGTAACGTTCAGATCACTGAAGAAAATACTTTTTTTAACCATGATGAATGTTTAGTGTGTGTGTGTGTGTGTGTGTGTGTGTATGTATGTGGGTGTAAATATTAACAAAATATCTCGACAACGCAGAAAAACCGCAGGAAGCTCTTGATATGCCGGGCGCATGCGAGGGTTCTCATAATTCTTCACTCGGAAATACAACTTTTTTGAATGATTTTTTACTGTCTCTAGCTTCCAGTAAGACCAAGTATTGCGATCGAGCCAGATTTTCGAAATTGAGTTTTCACCGGAAATACATGTTCGGGGTCCTCTGAATATAAAAAAAATGTTTTTAGTGAATGGTCTGTGTGCGAGTGCAACAGAATATCTCAAAAACGATAGTTGCAGGAAGCTCAAACTTGGTATTCCGTTCAGATACTACCATCGCATCAGACACGAAGATTTCGGGCAAAATCCATCAACCGGAAGTATCATTTTATTGATTTTTTGTTTCTTTCAGTTTTTCGTAATTTTCTCAAAACGGCTTTAACGATTTTCTTTAAACTTGTGTACTATATACCTATCACTTTTATTTGTAATATTTTCCGGGAAAATTGATTGAGGGTTCTGGGGGAACAGTAGCGTTATGCTTTCCTCTAAAGTATCACTTTAGTGTAATATATGGTTTTACCACCTAATAAATACTCATTGGATAAAATTCAAAATTTTAAGAAAATCGATTAACCAGAAGTGCGATTTTACAGAATACGTTTTTTTTTTAATTTTCTCGAAAACGGTTACAACGAATTTCCTTAAATTTCGTAGTGGAAAGCTGTGACATCAAAGTTTCCGAAGCTTCCGACAAAGTACAACCATAAGGTTATACAACTGATATAATATTATATTCCTTAAATGCTTTGCTAGAATTCCAAATGTGAAGAATATCCGTCTGTTAATTGGAAGTACGACTTTACCGAATGGATTCCTCAAGTTTGGGGATGTTCTGAAAAATGTCCAGAACAGAAGGGGAATGGGGGTTGCAGTTTACTTTAAATTTGCAAGGCTAATGGCCACATATACAAATTACCACAATTTTTTATTTTTCTAAATATTTTCCTGCAAAATTGATTTTAGCAGGGGATTGCGAGGTTGATACCAAGATATCAGTATTAACTGTAAATTGTAGCACCAGTATTTGTGGACTTGACAGTAGCGCTGCTATAGGTCACAGTTAACAATGTTCTATGAGTTTTCACATCAGAATATTAATAGTCCAGGAAATCCAGGTAGAGGGAGGGGGGAGCTATAGTGCCTCCAAACTGAGTTGGTGTTACCTGGCTTACTACTACTGATACAGTAACAGGGTAGAGCACAAGGTGGACACTTTCACTACTCGAAGAAATTTATAATTTTAACCATTCCTATGACGTTACAAACTGACCCAAGAAATCTTCTTACTTCAAACTTCTTAAAAGATATAACAAACAAAAGTTGACCAAAGATTCCACTATAAACTGGGCACATATATCAACCCACACATCACCTCCTCTCTCACCAAAGCTGGAAGTTCTCCCCGACGTTTCAACCCGATGGCCAAGGGATTTCCTGCAAGAGGAAGAGGAGTAACCTGCCTAGGAAGCGTCGCATTGCCAGTTTCAACATCAAGCATATTTACTTATTGCATCTTGATAAAAATATAGAATAGACCCTCCACTCAGGAGAGCATTCTACAGGCTTTCTTTGTGAACTATACACATTTCACTTACTCGATAATGTTATATTTAATATGTTACTCTTTTTTTAAAATGATTTTGCATCTGTAAATGAAATAAAGTGTTCTTCTTGCAAGCGCTTCTCACATCAATTACATATAAATACAAATTTTTCTTAAATAATTGTAATACAGTTCCAATACAAAATGTATTCTGCCTGTAATGTTGTTGTCTGTAAAGATAATAAAATGACATTTATAACGTGTGCACGTATCCCACCCGTAATAACCCTGCTGGAGTAATTTGTTTATGATGTGAAATGTAATTTTAATGTCGTTGAGTGAGGTCTGTCAGTCAGTATCAAGTTAGTGTACGGTGGATATAACAAGTCCATCTCCGTTTTAGTCGTGTTTCTGGTTATTTATAAATTGTTGATGAGATTTGTATACCGTTGAGTTTGATATGATACTTAGTATACACTCGACATGCGGCTTGTTGTACTGTTTCAGTGTTTGTGTCTGTATGTATTGTCTCGTTTGTAACTTAGAAAGGAGATGAGAGGATAGCCCGCAGTGTGAGAGATCGGATTACCTGAATGTTCCTCAAATGTGTCTGTTTAGCCGCTCTGAAATGCTGAAGTCCAAAGTGTTTCAAAATTACAGTCTTGTAAATTACAAGTAAATGTAAAATAATACTAATAATAATAATAATAATAATAATAATATAAAAACAGAAATAACATAAAAATCATATTTTTATACATGTGTTAATTGAAGACTTGGTTCCCATCCCTAGGATCCTCACCGACCTATACGGAAGCTACACCCCACAGCCTCACTGATCCGCATGTGAGAAATAAAAATTTTAAAAAATAACCATCAGTCCAACCCATAAGCGCTCGGATCACTGTTCTGTAAAAATTGAATTTTTTCTCTAAATACACTTTCATAATTAGAATATTCTATTAAAAAATTATTTACATGATGACGGCACCTTTGTGCTTGCAAACTGCAAATATTTCACTTCACAGATTACACATCTTTTTCAGAATGGAATCATATATACCGTTTATTACTTCAAGGCTCCCCTTAAAATACAAATAGTGAGGCATTCGAACTAGCTGATCATCCATCTTAAGTTCTTGCGCACTGCTGACCACAAGAACGCTGCAAATCCGAGACGGTCCCAACTATTACAGCCCTCTTGTAAAAGAATTTCTTAAATTCAAACAATTCCTTAACTTGAATTAATCATATACAAAAATAAATACTTTTCAAACATACGTTTATACGTAGTACGAAGTCTTTTTATTTTCCCTAACTGCTGTTGCGGGAAGTAGTATCGCGAACTGATTGCCAGATTTTCGAAACTGAGTTTTTTCAATTTGAATTCTCACTTTACTTATATATATATATTTATTTATTTAAGAATCACTTTGTCAAAATATAAAATATTAATAGATATAAATTGTAATAATTATTAAAAACTTTCAAATATTCTTAATATTCAAATCATTAATAAAAGTGTTTGTCAGGTACACATATGTCTTCAATAGAATAAAAGTGTTTTAGTATCTCGTGCAATATTAGTAACTTTCAGTACTAATTTTATTGGTTTATTTTTACATTTTAATGTTTATAATTATACAGCCTGAAATTGGTGGTGTGTTTTTGGAAGTGAATATAGATAATTTTGTGTAACATATTGCAAAATTTCATCATTCCAAGATGGATAAGTATAAAAATATTGAGTGGGTTGTCTGTACAGATTGTAATTTTAAAAAGAATAATTCATTATATTTAAAGCTAGTTAATTGATGACTCCAGATCTATACTCACAAGTAATTAATTCAGTATATAAAATGAACAAATGGGATGTTAAAAAAGACGATGAGGCGCACGCTAACTGTGCGGGTTGCGATGTGTGGGGTAGAGTAACAAGATGACAATGGTTGTGAGCACCACGACGCCTGCGATCGTCCAGCCTGCTATCATTACTACCACTGTCCTCCTCCGACTTCTTGCAGCGCGATTTTCTTCTTGCATCCACACAAATCTCAATTAAACAGATTTCCACCATCACATCTGCAATCGCAGTTGCTAAGCAACCATAACTTATATGTCAGTAAATTATTATTTATTTTAAAAAGTTCTGAGAGGTGCAATGTCAGGGCTGGCCACACAAAATTTATACCTAATAAGTTAGAAAGTTGGGCGAGCATTTCCTAAGTAATACTTACAAGTCCAGTTGGTACACACATTATTACATTGGGCCTCATAAATATATTATGATATATACATGTATGTAAACTCTCCCGGACAAAAGCAGAGGATCACAAAATTAGTTTTGATAATGCTTTATTTCATGGAATATATTGGTTGAGTAATTTAAAGTGATCAATTAAATTTTTTAAAAAAAGAAGGGAAGCCAAAATCAACCAGTAAAATCAGGTCAAGAATAACCAAATAAAAACCCTTTATTTCTTTGGGGAAAAAAAAACATTTTTGGGAATTGCAATAGTTTGTGTATGTACCACCTGTTGCTGTAATCACAGCAGCTATTCTGTCAGACATTGCTTGGTCAGAGTTCGAATTCCTCCTTGCTCAATGCTCTCCCATATCTAACACAGTAAGTAAATCCCTTAAATTGTAGGTCTGTCGAGCTCCCTCCGAACATATTCCACACATGCTCAATTGGATTAAAGTCTGGAGAGTTTTTAGTGGTCAGTCCATTACGTTGATCTGCCCTTCATTTGAGCAATGGTCCAGTTGCGGTAGGGGGGATGAGGTGTCAGACCACATTCGTTAAGTTTTCTTCTAACTCGGCGTTCAAAAATTCTGACTTTTCTGAAGATTTGTAGGAGACTGGTTAACCTAAGTCCTGTAGACATTGACTGCAACTGTAGAAATCCGTCATCACTCGCTGAAATACCCTGATCGGCCTTGCGCTGTTCTACGAAAGTAATCGCCTGTCTCTTGCTACCGCGTTAACTGCCTGCAGAAACTGATTTGGCTTCGTTGAAGACGGATCGCTAAACCCTTCTTCACTAAAAATTACCGCTCTCATCGCTTCTTTTTCATTCAAATCCCTTCTCTCAGACATTTAAATCTGGGAAGGGAGTGAGTAAAAATAAGTAGCGAAACTGGAAACAAAGATCGCAAGAGACAGTAAAAACTGTATACTTCTGTACTTCAGAACCACAACCACCACCAATCCACCAAATGAATATAAACCACTTTAAATGACACGCAGAGGAATCGTGCACATCATCATCACCATCTTCTCCTCAGAGCACCCTATGAAAATGATGTTTCACAATGAATGTTTCCAGAAGAATATTTCAGATAAATGTGATGGGGCCTATAGTACGTTGTAGGGCATCTCAAAACATATATTTCGGGTAGAATCTCACTTTAGACTGCAGAACTTGCTCATGTAGCACTAACACACAGAGATAATAACAGATCGAGATAGGACTTTATTTAACTCAAATTTCCTACAGATCTGAACATCAAAAACCAAAATATAAGGAATAAAAAAGTGTGGCTCTGGTATGTATGTGGTGGGAGCAAACTTTCACAGGATATTGCCGCTTCCATCATGCACAACTATAAATACTCTCAGATATAGAATTAATGTAGATTTTGTTGATGACGTCATATCGCTGATAATGCTGTTATACTCGTAATTGCGCCAAAGAATATTTATCAAATTAGGCTGCGGGGGATACAGGCCAAGGTCTGACCTCTCTGTCATTAAAATACACCACCAGCCTGGCAGCAAACATGTCCACTTCATATCTGCCCGTAATTAGCGAACTCAACATCTTCAGGCCTTCCCCATCCAGTCAGCACAATCGATTCAGCCTAAAGCGAAATATACCTATTTAGAAAAGCCAGTATCTTCATCCATTTATAAAACCAATATTTGTACTAAATGTTTACTTCCTCCAATTGGTTAATACAGCAGGTAACTAGAGTAGCCTGCCAGATGTTGAGAAATTGCAGATGTTTGGAGTCTCTCTGGGCCCATGCAGCATTAAATATTGTTAAAGGTAGATTGTTTTTAAACATGCTCCTACTGAATGCTCATACTGAAATCTTAAACAAATAATTTAAGAAATATTAATTTAAGCAGACATTCTCCAGACGATATAGTATATCGTCTAGAGGTAGTAGTATAAAGATAATAAGAGTCTAGGCAGACGGAACACATGTTTCGAAGTGAGGAACATATTGAACTGATCTGTAACCAACTTATTTGGTCCTTCCCAGAAGCTCAACTAGATTTTAAAACGAGGTGAACATTAATAGAATGTGTTTCGAGAGGTTGCTGAATAAAAGATAATATTAACCAATGACAGAGAACTGTGGCTGGACGGACGGACAATTGAAACTGTGCAGCCCCAGTCTGTCAGAAAATAGCGCGCTTACAACCGCGGCGTTTGTCGGTGACATTAGCAAAGTCTGTCTGCTTTAAATTAATTACATAAGGAGGTTTCAATTGGAAATACTCTTTGTAGTGTCACAAAGAGAAATCACAAGTGTGTATTAAATGAATGGTCTCTCCCTGTGTGTAAGAAGTATCTCACAAACGAGAGAAAAGTCGCAGAAACTAAGTTCGTAATTTCCAATTTCTTAAAAAAGTACTGACCCGTCTCCTTTGTATATTATTTAGTGGTTTTTAAGGTCGCTCATTGATGTCTACCTAAATTATTAAAGGAAACTTGGCGCTCGTTTTTTGACTGTACCGTCAATAAACAATATGACGTTATACTTAAAATGACCGATTACATAAGAAACGTTCTTACTTAAACAGCTGTTCTTAAGTATCTGCTCTAAATTTTTTGGAGAACAGAATCTCTAGGAGTGACTATAGAGGTAGAGAGGGCCTATAGAGATTAAAATAGCCTTAAGCTGGGTGACCCAATTAAATTTCATATTATTAAACGGCAGAGAGTAACCGCAGTAAAGGGCATTAAAACTCATGGGAGCAGACGCGTTTACAAGCATCTGCAGCACTTTTATAGCAAACACAATCCTACTAAAGGCATGATGTAATAAATCAAATAATTTAGAAGAAGGTCAGATGAATATTTCAGAACAGTTATCTAGACCAAAATTCAAAATAATAAGGGCAGAATAAGATAACAAACAATAAAAGACCTGAAACTTGGTAAATTATTGTTGTTGTAAGACGCTGAGAGGAGAGTAGTGCGTGTGCGAAGCGATGACATCATTGCCGAGACGGCGGGTTGATGGCCGAACAAGTCGCAACATGCCGGCCTCCCCGGCCATCTATTAAGACCAAGGCAAGTATACTGCCCCTCACCAACTATTGTTGTTGTAAGCGCTGAGAGGAAAGTAATGCGTGAGCGAAACGATGACATCATTGCCGGGACGGTGGGTTGATGGCCGAACAAGTCGCAACATGCCGACTGAGCGCAGATTCTGAACTAGCATCTCCCGCTAGATGTTTAACTTCCATTAAGAGATCCCTGCTTGCTCTCTCTCTAACTAGATATTCAATGACCCCTGCTCTACTACACATCTACATGTCAGTTCTTTTAAATAGACCTCCTCCCCACATCCAAAGTTGCAGATCAAGTTTTCTGTGAATTCTGTTATCTTAAAATATTAAGTACATTTAAACGTAGAATATATGCACCACGCCCTCTTATTACCGTAGTTTTCCAATTTACTAGACCAAACTAGGACACTGTTATCAATAAATTTAAATGAAATGAAAATTTAATTTTTAGAAGAATACAATCTCAAAATGGCTGATTGAGTTTTTACAACATTCTTTCAGACAAATGTGAAAGAGGTTTTACACCTCAACAGTAAATATATCAGTATTTAAGGGACCGGTAAGACGTTTTACTTTTTATTACTGCGCATCCAACATCTTCCAAATGATTGGTCACCAGAAGTGAATATTTTTAGAGGTTCTCCGTGTATGGAAAAAATCTGGTGTGAAACACTCACACGACTTTCTCCTGTTCTCTTAATGCAGTTTATATATATACAATTTAATATAGTTTAATATAGCTTATATATAGTGAAAGTTAAAAACGTTTTTCCTTAAACAAAAAAATGACTAATCAATATTGACTAAGCGGATCTCTTCGCCACTTGTATATTTGTTTTTTTTATGTTATACCTATATCTCTGTTGCATGATTGGTGGTACGCTGTGCATTGTTTCAACCCAATGTATTTGGGCAGCACCTCTTATTACTGTTAAATTTTTGTGTACAATAAACTGTTTCTCTCTCTAAATTTACAACTTGTCTTTAAACTTCAAATTTTGCTTAGTTGTCCTAAAATAGGTAGTGGGGGAACAAGTACCAAACTGCTGTAGTGGGGGAACAAGTACCAAACTACTAACCCCAGTCAGCCCGAAAGTCATTTCGCAAGCTAGCTGAAATCAATTTTTTTTAATGGAAGATGTTAGAAATATACACGATAGGTTTACAGGTGTGTAGTCAGTACACCAAGTGTGCAGTCAGTATACCAAGTGTACAGTTAGCATACCAAGTGTGCAGTCACTATACCAAGTGTGCAATCAGTATACCAAGTGTGCAGTCAGCATACCAAGGTGCAGCTAGCATACCAAGGTGCAGCTAGCATACCAAGTGTGCAGGCAGCATATCAAGTTTAAAGGAAATCGTCGTGCTTTCTGAGATAATTACAAAAAAAGGTAAACCTATTCTGTAAAGTGGTACTTCCGGTTAAGTGATTCTCTTCAAATTTAGAATGCTTGTAATGTATATCAATATTATATAAGTAACTATACTTTGAATAGAAGTATGCTTATAACGTTATTGTTCTCCAAACATCATCAAAAACTCATTTTACTCGACAAAATGTTTCAAATAAAAATGATAGGTATTTATGTGTGTGTAGATAGTATACGAAGTTTAAAGAAAATCTTGGAGCCGTTTTCGAGAAAGTCACAAAAAACTGAAGACAAAACACTAAAGTCGCACTTCCGTTGATGGATTTTGCGCGGAACCTTCGTGTCAGAAGCGATGGTAATACCAAAATGGAATACCTAGTCTGAGCTCCCTGCGATTTTTAGTTTTTTAAATATTTGTTTCACATTTAATCACAGTGACCATCCGCTAAAAACAATATTCGGTCTCAGGAGACTTCAAAACTCAATTTCGAAAATTTTAGCTCGATTGCAATGCTTAAAATATTTTCAGCGAATACTCCGTGACTGTATGTATACACTAACTGACAGGTGGAAAGTGAAACTTGATATTCTGTTGCACATCCTCTCCGACAGCAAGGTTTCCATCAATCGCCACTTAGATTTATGCCACTTTATCGAAAATGTTTCCTTGGATGTCCTTTTTAACTCACTTTTATTGAAATATTTTTGAAAAATTGATGGGTCTTTATTTAATGATTTTCACTTAGTTTTGCTAAATTAGCAACCGGATGTACCAAATTTACTATTTCTTGGCGATTCGTCCGGTAGGATCATACAAGTGTTTAAACTGAATTTGCTCTGTGCAAGTCTGTATTATCACACTGTCTGACAAACGCATCCTGAAGATGGGCGAACGCCCGAAACCGGTCAATGACCACAAAATGAAGCAGGCTATCACGAAAAATGTCTCTGATGCTTTCCAACTTTGCGTAACACCACAACTAAGATCATACAACATTCAAGTTCTTGCAGACGTACACAATTTTTTAAAGCTTGACATTTTTTGAAAGCTTCCAACTTCAAGTATTGAAATCAGTACTGCATTGATTGTAGTTACATACTTTTTAGGACATTACTTTTTAAAGTAGTTCTTAATTTAAGATTTTGTCAATAACAACAGATTCTTAAATAAATTTAAAAAATGATTTCTAAAAATATTTAAGGCATGTAAAAATCGGTTGGTTGGTACCAAACAGTCTGCTGGGTCGTGGATAACTGGACAAAGATAAAATTCGTGATAACAGCACTGAATAGTTCCAATCTCCACATAATTCACTCTACACTAATTAGAAATGTTATCTCTGCCTACTTGATAACATTATTTAGTTTTAAATGTTACTAACCACATCCGGAACTCACTTCTATAAGAAGTAATCTCGAAATTCGATTTACTTACTTCCTGCTTTTTTCCTCCGCACAGTATTACGGAATCAAAGAGAAACCTAGAATAACTAATATGGTGATAAACTAATTCAATTAAATTTTAATATCAGTATTTGCCATCAGAGATATTTTCCGTGATAGTCTGCTTCATTTTGTGGCCATCTAACGAGTGCATTATAAACTGATATCGCTCTGTGCAAGTCTGTGTTATCACACTGTTTATCCAGACATCCTGATGATGGGCTAACGCCCGAACTGGTTGATGAAGCAGGAACTCAAGGAAAATAACTCTGATGCTTTCCAGCTCTGCGGAAACACCACAACAAAATACAACTATTATCTACTGACTTCAGTTTAATAATGCTCATATTGTTCAACTGCTGCAGAATTTGTTTTTTTAACGGCTTTAATCCATATTTAAATGTTATTATTGACCATTATGTTATGTTTGTCTTCTTTTAGAACTGTGTGTGGAGAAGATAGAATATGAATTAATTGGTTTTAACATTGGTTTTAATGAATGTGATGCTTTTCACCAGTTCTTGAAGTGGTATAAGTTCACTTACATATGCATAAGTAGATAGATATTAACACATCTGTAGTTACCCAATGAATTTCGATTGAGTGGCTTCCTTGTATACAGTGGTTGGTGGGACGGAACCAGTGTTGAAATTCGGTTTATTACATGCCGCACTACTATTGCAATGAAAAGGGTGGTGATACTTAAAAGGAGAAACAATATATCGTATTTAACTGCAACAGTATTTAAGAAATATCGTATTCACTGCACGGTGACCACCAACCGAATCCATCAGCCAAATACATTCATTCACACCCTGGCGTCTAACTGAAATTTAACAGCTAGTAGTTTCAGATATAGGTTGTATAGATGTCAGACAATTGGTTGTATAGTTGGGCTCAAGTGGGCTGTGGAAACTGAAGAAAATTCTGAAGAAAAATCAAAAATGCAAGAAAATTTAGTGCAAGCTTTACTTTCATTCAATCCAATTAAACACACACACACACACCTCTCTAATGTTGTGTTGTAAATATGAGAATTTGGTACAATGAGTTTTGTGGAAAGAGAAGATAATAACAGTGGTCACACACACAGGTGGCTATAATGACCACCGGCCAACCCAGGGTGGCTAGTTGGTACTTGTCAATGTCACATATAATTACCCGCCAGTCAGCGACCCATCATCTCAAGCATGGCACTGGTTATTCTCACGTATATAACACTGATTTACAATTTACCTAAATACATTTGAAATATTGAAATCAATCTTTGTGGTAAATTTTATTTTATGAAAACCACTCTCGTGTGTAAAATGTTATTCCTTGTAATATGTTAATTTTCTTCAACATTTGAGGTTTTATTGCAATTTAGTAGCTGTCATTAATTTTACATTTATGGATATAGATGATTGTAACACTATGCATTATTGTCGGTATTAGTTATGGGAGTTATCTGAATTTTGCAACATTTCCAATCGCCAGATTGCGCTTTTGAAATCACCAAAAATAGTGAAATATTTTTTTCAAATGATCTTAAACCAGAAACCTTTGAAAATCTTGCTAAAAATCAATAAAGCTGCAACAACAATATTTCAAATAAAAGTTAAAATTAGGCCGATATGTGTTAAGTTAATATGGCAAGTTTAAAGGAAATCATTAGTACTGTACTGTTTACAAGAGAATCACCTAGATCGATAAAGAAATAATCAGCTGGTCGACTGATTTTGACTGAAACCTTGATGGCGGAACGAAGTGAAGGAGCAAACTTGTTTGAGCTTCAAATAGATCCACACAATCCTGCTTGTACTTGACCCACACAATCCTACTCTGCAAAAAAATGTTTACACAGAGGACCTCACACAGAACGGTGAATACTACAACTGAAAATTAACTAATACCTCAACTAAACTAATACAATTAACTATTCAATAAAATCGCATTTCGTTTGACGGCTTTTGCAGTTTTCATACCAGATAGCCCAGTGTTACGTCAAATGGAATACCAAGTTTGAGTTTCCTGTAGTTTTCACACAAACACACCATTCACTAATTCATATTTTTCGCATTCAGCGGCCTCAAAAATATATTGCCGATAAAATCTTAATTTCTAAAAGTTGACACCATTTCAACAATCTCTTGCGGCCAAAATAATAATTAATAAGAGATTTTGGTACAATATAGAAAGTCGGCTGCACAAAATTGTAACCATACAAAAAGGATGTTGGCGTCTCCTCTGTCAGGCACTGATCTGACCGAGAGTTCTGTCTTGGTCGTTATCGTTTGATCTTCCGCTGGCAGATCTCCTGGCTAATTATTTATCAGAGATCGCACAGTTGCCAACTTTGTGCAAATATAACAAAATATGCTAGCAAGAACACGATTGTTTATGGGCAGTCAGGACACTAATCGGTTGTCCGATCTGGGCAGCCTTGGCAAACTTCTGGTCCATTGCCACCTAACTTTGGACAGCCGGCTCACATCGCTGCCATACAACTTTGCCAAACCCTACAATTATACAATGTTTACCAACTAAAATAAAAGTCCTTCCCGTTCGTGCCAAATCCTTTTTCTTTAATCTAAGGAATGTACTTTTTTTTTAGTAAAAAATTATTTCAACATAGAAATAAATAAAAACTGAGCCAACGTCTGTTCAAAGCAAATCTGTTCAACAGTGCAATTTTTTATTCCCCCAACGTTATGACTTCGACTATTCAGCCATTCTAAAAGCGCGGCCCAGTATAAACAAGCTGCGTTGGCGAATGATGTTCGTTTAGTAGGATATCCAAGGAACACGTGACATCAATCTCGGACGTGTTCACATTCACCCTCCCCCTCATGAAGTTATAAGCAGTTTCATCCTAGCGGCACTAACATAAAGGGAATTTAAATATTTAAATAAATAAAAGTGAAGTAACTTGTAAGATATGGAGGGCTATATGTACGTTGGGTTAGGTGATCAAAATACCCCCAATACCAAATGATGAATATTTTGGTATAACTTCGCCTGCTAGCCCAGCAGATAAGGGGGTGAGGAAAATTAAGATTAATTTTGGAGAGTATTAAATGGTAGGAAAATATAAAGATGGAGTAGTAAGGAAGGGGAAAAAACAGAACAAAAAAAAAGAATAATTACATTGTCAGAAGGGAGAAAAAAAAGTTTCTCTCAGCATCGAACCGATTGAGGATCAGAAGAAACTGAAACTAATCATGATGGCGTCCTTTAAGGGATGACAATAATACTGATCACTGCCGATAGAAAAATATGGGAACTAATGGCGATTCAGAAAGTAAGCAGGACTGTAGTAGAAGCGAAAGTGTACAGATGAAGCTTTAGGTCTTAGGCTTTAGGGTCTTATCAGAGAACCGATATTATATCATTTCTTGGCGAGATTTTTACCTGCCAAAATATATTTACAAAATGAAAAATTTTTTGAACAGATGTTACAAGTTTAATTAGAATAGTTTTTGTTGAAATGAGAGAAACATGTTCTGAAGGCTAATTGGCTACAGTAATGTACGAAGTTAGTGCATATGGGCAATCATATCTTACAAAATACACTAATCTCGGGATGTATGTTTTTGAAATATTTAGAGACGCGGGTGTGACCACTGTTCACTGTAATGAGGTCTTCTCAGCTGTTTTCCGCCTTCTTGAAACTATAAGATCGATAATGAAACACCATGGCACTTCAAGGGAACAAAGATTTCGGTCAAAATCGCAAATGAACTGAACATTTTCTTTAGTTATTCGCCATTTTCTTGAAATGACTACAATGATATTCTTTAATTTTCACGCGCTAACTATACGTATTTAGGCCAATAACTTTTATTTCGAATGTTTTTCGGCAACAATGCTTGAGTAGATTTCAAATTTGGAGAAATCGGTTAACCAAAGTGCGTTTACTGAATGGTGTTTGAGTTTTCTGGCATTTCCTCAATAAAGGCCCCAACAATATCATTTAAACGTGGAGAGCTAACAGCATATTTATTTAACTATTCTTCAGAAAAAATATATATATTAGGGGTTCTGATGATGTTCTGTTGCTTTCATAAAATCTGTTAAATTTTGCGTGGGACTGACAGAGGGCATTGTTTACAATGTAAACCCATGCAGAAGAACCTGAGGCTAATATCTAGCAAGTATAATTACTACTAGCTCTCTCTGTGCATCCAGTCAATTCTAAGCACAACGAATCTTTTAGTAAAAGTTCCAAATGTTCAGAATATTTGTCGCTTTGTCTGAGCAAGTCAATTAAATAACGTTTAATCAGCTGTTTTATAAGAAATAAATATTGCGGTAGCAGTGGACACTACGGCTAAATATTTAAATCAAAATATAAACAAGCTAACAGCACGATATTTTGATGAATGGTGAAATATTAAATGGTGGTTGTTTAATTGATCGCAAGAATGGATGCAATGCCGGCAATATAAAAACGAACAACCATAATGAAGACAAACGGAAGTATTGGGAAGAGAGACAGGAAACACGTCGCCATTCTTATACCTGGTCAGTCAGCGAGCCACACATTCAAATACCTCTATGTCTAGATTTTTGTCTAATATTCATTCTAATATTTTTTTTTTCATTTTAAGGCGCGTCAACATCCTATGGTCATAAGCCTGGTGCCTTCTCAGTGCTGCCCTTCGGGCAGTGAGTTGTAGAGGATCTAAGGGCAGCATAGCTGGACTGGAACCCGGGACCTCGGTGATACTAGTCCAGCGCGCTACCATTGTGCTAATCCGTTCCCTACATATTATTATTGATCAGTTTTTACTTTGTCTTATTGCTATATGTGGGATGTATTGCGAGTGGGACACATTTTTGAACTTAAGCTTTACCGAAGTTGTTATGAAAATTCTCTAAATGCGACGAAATGTGTTTTTAGCTGTTACACTGTGTCACTCTCTCCCCCTGTATGTGTATGTGCAACAAATACCTCAAAAAAAAAAAACACAAAATAGCAAGTTCAAACTTGAAATTCCGCTGAGATATGGCCAATCACAATGCAAGTTCTTGGTAAAAGTCCCGATTTTCTCGACTAACAATTTTCCTTTGTCTTTGCATAGTTATTCTATAGGTAAAGGTCTGCCATCTTTATTTGAATGATTTTTCCGGAAAAATTGATGTTAGGGAAATTGTATTTAGCCGTGCGATAAGTGAAAATTCCAAGTGCAAGAGAAATGTGCAGTTTAATTGCAAAAGTGATGTAAGAGCAACTTCTAGCATTTTTTCACACCAGATATTTTTTCCGCCATATATTATTGCATCATTGGTTGCACAACAGTGTGTCAACTGATTTTACTCGATGCAAGTCTGTGTTATCACACTGTTTATTAAGAGATCCTGACATCGTGCATGAATGTCGATAACCACCACATGAAGCAGGGGCTATCGCGGAAAAAATGTTGGGTGTTTCCCAGCTCTATGCAGCCAATCTCTCTGTTGCTATACATATCTCTGATGCTATATATCCAACCTAACAAGGCATTTTATATGAATGGATCCAAGTTCCAAATAAAAGGATTATACGATGTGTTACGTTTGTAAATATGTACATTTCTTGTACTTTAAAAAAAAGTGTAAACCTGGGAGAAATACTTACCGGTATAGTGGTTTTGAATTGAAGGGGATGTTGGAGTGAAATGCGTCAAACGGAACACCACACTGATTATGCTACAATGTTCCTAATACTCTCATCTAGTCTCAAAACCTGCGGTATGAAACAGACCCTAACTGCAATTCTCCACAGTCCTCTTAGGCCAATTTTCTTAAAACTAGCCATTCTTTGCAGTGCCTGCCCCTACCTGCCCAGGTGGCCAATCATGCCTGTTGTCTGACCAGCCACTACGGTGGCAAACCCACCTCTTACTTCTCTCCCACCACTACTATAAAACCAATTTTTCCAGATAAGTAGTTTATGTAAAAGTAATACATTTATATATTTACAGCTTACAAGAACATTTTGTGAGACAATCGCGGCAAAAACTTTAAACTCATAATTTCGGTTAACCAAATGTCCTCAAATTTGGTTATTTTTAAACATATCTAATTTATTTTGTGTTTCATAATTGGCAGAAAAGTGAAAAGAGCAGTTAAAAGAAAGACTAGTCAGTTAGTTTGAAGTTTAAAGAAAATCTGTGGCTCACTTTTCGAGCAAATTGTTGAGTAAGCTAATTAGTAAAATAGCACTTTGGTCGAAATCTTGTGACGGATCGCTTAAATGGTTCAAGTTTAATTGCCTGCGAATTTTCATTTTCTGTGATATTTAGTTTACACAATGACGACCATTCACTAAAAACATTTTCTTGTTTTCAACTGGCCTCAAAATATCTATATGCCATGAAAAATTTGAAGCAATAATTTTTCTTACAGTAGTAAGAGAAAGTTTTTGGCCCGAAGTGAACAAATAAGATAAATCCATAACTTTACATATAGATTTATTTTGCCAAGCTCTGGCAACAAGGTGATATTAATTTTTTTAAAGGAAACGATCAATATACACAGACACATGAACAAAGATCAAAATGAGATCGATAGATTTGTTGGTATTGGTGGGCGAGTTGAGCTGTGTAAAGTTGTGCTCAAGCCACTAATAATAGTGGGTAAGCACGATAGACAGGACGGGTGGTCGGCAAGGCAATGTTTACGTGGACCAGCTGTTCTCACCCCTCCACCAGCGCCACCACCGACGCTCCTCAATCCCCACCACACTGAGCCCCTCCAGCGCACTGATCAGCTGTTCCCTTACCCAACTAGCAGCGCACCAGCCACTACCTTCCAACACTGAACCCTCTCTCAGTTCGCCCAGTAAACAAACACAGAATACTTGTAACCTCTCTAAAAACTTTAGGAACAGTTTTACTTTTTTATTTAATTTGTTTTTTGTTTTATTGTTTTGTTAAAATTTCCTCTGGCTGTGGAACTTTTTTTTGTTTTATTTTGTCGGTAATTCTGTAATTTAAAAAGTGTATCTGTTTGTGCAGTGAAGAAGACTGATTAAGGGCGTCCCTCCAGGAATTTAAAGAAAAATATTTTTTTTTAAAAGAGGTATGTAAGATTATATTTCACTTTTTTTTTTGGAATACTATAAATTTCTTAGTGATTTCATTTAAAAAAAAAACTTAACAATTCGCGAACACAAGTTTTAAATTAGGTAATATTCACAATGTCAGTTCACCTTTTTGACGTCTAAATATAAGTCTGATGCAAGCAAACTTATGTTTGTTATAATATTCCTAAACTTACCGCATATAAAATTACTAAAACTTTTATAAACTAATTTTCATGTTTTTGCATTCCTTTTTGTAATATTTTATGTTTGAATTATTATTGTAACTTCTTTTTGTTCAAGTTCATTTCCTGGTTATAATAAAAAGCTTTTTACTTATTGTCTTACTCTGCTTTATGTAGAATTTGATCTTATTAAAGTTTCGAAATTTTATTAGAAAACATATTTGTGTTAGCTCGCCTGGGTATTGATATGTGATTTTCAGAAATTAGTGGGTGTGGGGGCCGCAGACTCAAAATGGAAATTCCCACAAGTTGAATTTCATAATTCACTATATCTAGTTTTCATAATGGTTTATTTATCAAAATGATTGATTAATTATGGGTTTAATTTCAGTTTCCCCAATTTCTAGAAAATGCCTGCAACAATTCTCTACAAATTTGTTATATCAACAATATATATTATGATCTATAAATTTGGAGTAGTAACTACTATAAATATTACGATCTATAAATTTTATTTTGGAACATTTTTCCCGGGAAAATTCATATTGAGCGGAATTCAAATGGAATCATTTCAGGGTAATATTTTAGAGATGTCTAAGGGAGTGAAACTCTCAACCTTTGAAACAGTGATTCTAATAAATCTGGGAGAATTGCCGTAAGAGAAGGTTGTGCGACATCATTTATTTCTAAATTTCATTTTCTGCGCCACGGGTATTGTTATTACTTAAGTTTGGTTCTTGGCTAGAACGATTTCCTTTGGTTTGCTAATGTTATTTCGTGTTTCTCTTGTATAAACAGCGTTTCCTTCTACTGCTCTAAATTATTAGGAAAAATTGAAATAAGAAAGAATGAAGTCACTATAGTGACGGAATTGTGCGTGAAGTTTTGTATGTGTGTGCTTTGTGAATTTAAAGGATGAGCTTAGAGCTCACGATGGATCAATAGAATGGCATGATCAGGCCAAGGGGGTGAGTGGCCACTGGAAGGCTGTTACAGCAGGACGGTTGTTGAACCCACGAGCTGGTAAGGGGGCCCCTCCTTTTGGACTAAACCCAGTCATCTTCTCTGCTACTGCACATACACAGACATTCATCCCCCCCCCCCCGTTAGCAGTAAATGTGCCAATCCATTACTTTTAGCCGCTTTTAGCTTTTATTACTATATCTATATAGTTGATTCTATTTTTATCTTTTATCATTTTTATATCTTTATTACACTAAATAACTAAATAAGAAAATAAAAGGAATAATCATTAAACGAAAGTTAAATGCAAGCTCCTCGGATATCAATTGTAGGTCAATTACAGGAACGCTCTTCAGACTTACTCTTAGGTTCATTCGGTTATTGTTTTTCGAAATTTGATTTCCTGTAAATCAAATTGATGTAAATTTTCAGATATGTCTAATTTAGAAATTGGATTCTTTATAAGGGGCACCATTAGAAAGTATAATTGCTAACAGACGTGTTTTCTTCACTTACAATGTATTTAAACGATTCATGTCAACATTTATTAACAAGTTTGGCGGGAGTGTCATTTTAGTCAAATGTTTCAAAAAATAAAAACCAATGGAAACTTGGAAATAGCAGCACTGCCAACCTTGAGAAATAAATACGGAACTAGATTGAAATTATCTTATGTTATAAACGCTGTTTTTATCAAGTCACCACAGTACACTCGTGTATATCATTTGTTTACATATGCATTCCTGTGCTATCAGTAGATGACTGTTATAGTACAGCTTCTTCTCATACAGTCTGTTCATCGCAATAACGAACCGTACAAATCATGTTCGTCTGTAAATAAATTATACATGCATACGGGTGACACTTCAGAGAAAAACTTACATGTTGCTGCCCCTCCACAAACCTACAATAATCAATTTTCCTTTCAAATAAAAATGATGGGTATTTATGTGTGTAGTTAGTATGCGAAGTTTTAATAAAATCTTTGCAACCATTTTCGAAAAATTGCGAAAAAAAAGGGGAAAAATTCAGTAAAGTCGCACTTCGATGAACTTCGTATCGGACAGAATGGTGGTACCCAAACGGAATATCAAGTTGACAAATCCAATTTTTAAAATTTGGCTATAGTTTCTCTTATTGCAAATCTCACTATTAAAACTGAACATTTCCTTCAACCTCGGGAAATTGATTTAATAAATGATGCTTAGAGTAAAATTGTTATGTTGTCTGCGTCACGTTTAGAGTTCCAGAAACTTATGCGTCATCAGTAGCAGCTATAAAGTCTGGCAGTCTGCCCTACTGTACATTTCCCCTTTATTAAAAACAAATGTTTACAACTAATTCCCCCAATTTTCAGATACTTTGTGACCCCCAAAATGGAGAATCATTATACGCAATTCTCTTGCATGACCTTCACACAAACATTCAATCTATTGCGTCACTAAACATAGTAATCCTTAGTGATAGAGTGGATTTTATTTATCTCTGAGAGAGCTCATAGTGTTTCTTTCTACTTACAGGCTACCAACGCTATCACTGCAGCATGCCAGTAGTAAGCAAATACGCTTTCCAATGTTAATATTTAATGTGTAGTAGACAGCAATCGAGAATGACAAATAGATAATTGCTATATACAGCCATTTTATCTTTACAACCAAAAGGTGTGAGCAATTGGGTGTAAACAGATTTTTCCAAAATTAAGTTTTACCAGAAATACCTGTTTGAGATTCCCTCAAATATATATTTAAAAGCGTGGGGGTCTGTTTCGCTTTTTTGTGAACAAAATCTCTCTAAATGAAATCAAACAAGAAACAGGAAATTCAATAGGTATCTCTTATCTCTTGCCTTTACACCCATCGGCTCTGATAAGAAGTTTCAGTCGAAATTCGTCAAGCCCCCCCGAAATTCAAGTTTTTTTTCACTTTCTTTAAACATCACCTACTTGGCTACGTAATATATAAAGCTCATCATTTTTATTTAACACGATTTTCCAAGACAATGTATTTCTGGAAGTTTCTAACGAAGTTGCAACATTAAATTTCCCTCTAAAGTGCAATATTTCAGTGCAGTGTACAACTGCAGCCGATACTTCGGTTATTTATTTCTAGAAATTTTAAAAAATTTATAAAAGAAAAGAATGAGGGAATATTTTTCCAAAATTTAAATTTAGTTTAGATAGATTGTTTCTAAAACAAAAATATAAATGATACGATGTTCTGGTGGCAAATAAATAGATGACAGAGATTGATATCAATAATATTATGAAGAGTGGAGTTACGGTTGTTATTGTTCAAGTATTGAACAGCGAACAATAGAGTGGAATAACTGTGTGACTGTGGCCTAGGTCAGGCTTTATTTTATTACCTAACCACGCACTACTTCATAACAATATTGTTATTTCATATGTGTGATAATGCTGCCAACATCACAACATTTCTAACCAAAATCCCAACTATCATCACAATATTCGCATTAGTGTTTTCTTTCTATTTCTATAGGTTTTAAATAAAAGCGAGAGGCGAGAGTGTGTGTGTATATCAGTCGAAACACAAGACATGTTACGTCAGTAATGACACGTTACGTCAGTGATGATTGTCAGTGTCGTGTGTTGTCATTGTGTACATGATGTCAATATAGGTATGTGCTAACGGCCAAATTAACCAATCAACCTACATTACAATCAAGTGCCCACTGGCAATTTTAAGTTAAATTAGTGTTATTTCTTTTTTAAAATTCTTTTTTCTGCCATTATCCAATTTCTTGTTTAAATTTTGTCTTTATATTTGTACAGACCATACCGTGATATGGACAGTTTGCAGGATATTTTGTAATTATTTAGTTCCAATTATTTATGGTAACTATTTCGTATACTTTGTCTATACGTAGCAGTCAGTGCAACTTTCCCATCTGATTTATTAACTAGTCTTTCAAGTTTCAGTATTTCAACTAGAGTCACTTGTCATGCTTCTTATTTAGACTGGCAGAATGACAGAAATAAGCAAAAGCTACGGGGAAATCGTTTCGTGTGATAAGAAAAAAATTTGGTATGAAACATCAAACTTATTTATATGAAATAAATAAGATAATGATACTTGCGAAGTAAATTTTCTATTAAAAATACTTACGGCAGCATATTGGATGTGACGTCATCAGCATGTCATGATGAAGCTCTATATCACGGCGGCATTATCGCCACCCTGTCGCCATGTCCAGTTTTTATAATGGCCTAGATTTGCAGCCAATAAGCTGCTTATAACCCCCCCTCCCAGCCCCTTTGAAATAATCCAATAATTAGTATAAATTCTTACTTTCCCTTACTTGCTTTAAGAGGAAGTAGTGCGATTCTGCAACTTTTCAAAATTGAGTCTTCTTCGGATTACATGTTTATATATATATATATTATAATGTTCTAGTTTTGTTATGGTAGTTTGCAAGTTGCTGGAAAGAGTTCAGTTTAGGCCATACGCACGCGACCGATCGTCACTGTGCCGCTGACCGGATGTCGGAGAGTAGTGCGTACATGACGCGCTAGTTTGCCACAGTTTCAAAGAAATATGATATATTTAAACTATAAATATGAAGTCTAAGGAAAATCGATCGATTTATTTTTGAGAAAATCTCAGAAACAAAACAAAAAAGTCTACTGTATATCGGTAGACCAGTTTGTTTCTGTTGCTATGATTTATAAAAGTAAATATGTTAAAGGAAATATAGCTACAGTTTAATATGATACAGTATAGAAAGATGGATGTTTGGCCAACTGGAAGGTGTGACGTCACTAATGATCATTAGGATTTCCAGGAAAATGTCATTAACAAGAATAAGGATACGAGTATATCGATAGCAGCTAGCATACAGACACGCTAGCCTAATCAGCAACTTGAATATAACTTGATGAAGTAGCTTATATTTTTATATATTTTTCAATGGGGTAATTGATAACTATTAGTTAGCCATGACAGCAGCAGTTATCTAGTTCCCTGGTGGTGGAACTTTACATTTTTCGCGACACATCAGACGGCAATCGTTGCGTTTTAATTTTCTCTCTTAAGTTTGTGTGCGATCGTTCCCTCCATTAGGACATTGCTTGTACATAGAGCGATGCCCGTTCACATGATCCAGAACGGACTGGTGTGTGAATATTCACACAACTTCGCTCATTGTAATTCTTCCAGTAATTGTACTGTGTAACAGTATTGGTCATGGCACCAGAATTATTGCCTTATGACACCAAAGATCAATGGAATAACAAGTTTGTGGTTCTTCCTTTTTACTTTCTTTTTTGAGATGTGTTCACAACACATCAGGCCATTCGCTAGTACTAAGGTAACTACTAAAGACTACATGTTTTAAAACATGTCCTCGATACCGACTGTTACTCGATCGCAGTACTTTACATTTAGTAAGATAAAGTGGAGGAAAAAAAACGGAGACACATGCAAACACTCAGAATGACAGGTGTACATATATACTGAAGTAAAGTGGATTAGAGATCAGAGTAAAGAAGCTACTGGATTAAGCGAGCACACTTCGTAGTTTCTATTAATTCGATGATTTGTTTTTTGCACTTGGAGTTCTGCTATTCCAGATAAAACTGAGAAAAATTTGTGAGTACGGCGGTTAGAGGAGCGGTGCAGCGTATTGAGATTTATTTTATTATTGTTGCCTCGCTAGTTAAGAAGGAACAAAGTGTTTAGTGGGACGAAACAACTACTGCCACGAAAAACAACCCGAGCTTCCACATAGTGACCTATTTTTGACTGCATCTATTTTAGAGCCAGTTGCATCATAGTAGACTTAATAACTTTTACAAATTGAAGGTAAATGTTTGTCATTAATTAAAAAGAAAATTCTGCCTAACTATATTTACTAACTTATAAATAATAAATAATCGGCGTAATATAAAAATGAATAATAACTAAACTAATTGGCAATTAGCAAGGTGCGCTGTGATGGGTAATGTGTAAATATGGAGTTTGCAGAGTAGAGTGTCTGGTGGGGCTGATAGCAGACATACAGTCTGCGCGTGTATGAATTGCATTAGAATGGCAGAGATGTCCTTGAGCTCTCTAACACACTCACCATCCTTGGCACAGCTGTATACTGCCCTCTCTGTTACTTGTCTGAAAGGTTTCGTCCTTATATAAATAATGAAGGGCGTCCACTTATTTATTCAATACAAACTTTTTTAGTGTCACATTAATGTTGTGAGAAGGATACTGAGGTTGGGTCAAAGAAAATTTTTTTTTCAAATTTTCTCCGACTTTTCAGCAGATTTGTTGCCTTCTTCAGGGTAAAAATTTGCCTGTTTGAATTTCTTAAAAACTGCAGTTTAACTTGTGATATACCATCACCAAGCATTGATGAACGCACTTCAAAATATGTCCCATTTGGCCATTTTATGATGTTCGCTGCCAAGTGGGATGTGAGTGATGTCCCCCAAATATCTTTTTACTTTCTTGGCATTGATGGTGATAAGCGCGATTACCACCGTCTGTGATAATTGCAACACCCAACTAACGTCATAATAATATCTGGTGGCGCTCTGTATATATATTAATAATATAATGTATAATGTGAGTGTTGAGGTTATGACACTTCTGCTGTTCATGTTCTTATAAGCTATGGTACCCGCAGAAACCAAGATTTCCGAAGGTTCGTCCATTAAGCCCAAGCAGTTAACCCTAAGACACTCTAATACTACCTCTTTCTGCCTATAACAACATTACAATATTGATACATTTTCTTCCAGCTTCAAGTCTTTATTCAACATTTAGTTCCTCCCAACAACCACAAGTAAACTTTCCCAGAAAAATGTTTCAAACAAAGTGATAGATATTTGTTGTTTAATTAGTTTGCGAAGTTTAATGAAAATTGCTGGAACCATTTTCGAGAAATTCGCGAAAACTGGAAAAAAAGAGAAAGAAAATCGGTAAATCGTACTCTCGGTTCGGACTCACTTCGAGGAATATCAAGGTTTTGCTTCCTACGACTTTTCATTGTTGGGATATTTGCGCACTCAAATACACAAACATACCGCATGTAGAAAAACATTGTTTTTATGTTAAAGGGAATTTCGTTTCAACACATGTATTTCCAGTAAAAAATCAGTTTGGAATATTTGAGCGGGCAGAAATACTTGCTCTCAGTGAGAGAAGCTGCAAGTGAGAATAAGAAGTAAAAGTGAAAATAATAATTCTGTAATAAACCAGTGGTATTAAATAATCTAGAATAAAATGGAGAATAATGAGTCATAGAAGGTGTTTTACAAAAGAGTTTGAGTGCCTTATGTGCAATCTTCACTAATATAATTACGGAAGCAAGAATCTTAGATACTGAGGTCACTACAGTGCTGTGAATACTTTTGTAATTTTGCAATGCAATGGAGAACATTTTCATCAAAATCGATGAAAGGGAATTGGAACGTAATTTGTGGTGAAGGGAATATTGCGATAATATTGATAAAGGGTTGTGTGAAAGGGAAGGAATGGCGATTAGATAGGACAGTAACACCAATCAGGAAGCAGCGACAGTCTAAGGATAACAGTTTAAACTGCAGCCCACACAAGACGTTTCACAAGCTCAAGTTTCCTATTTTCTCTTCGGTCGCTATTAGACAAAATATTTGGGTCATCGGGTCCAAATTTTCGAAATTCAGTTTCCTTCAAAAATACATGTTTTCTGATCCTCTGTACGCAAAGAAATTTTTGTTTGAGATGTGTTACTACATTTTGGTACCTGCCAACAAGAAGTTCTCAGTTAAAAGTGACGACGCAAGCGCAACCTTCCTTAATTTGTTTTTTTTTTTGCAATGTTCTCCAACTGGAGATGGCAATAAGAATTTCCGCAGACTGGTGCACTAACTCTATACATAAAATGACTGGCACTTTGACCGAACACAATTTCCAAGTAAACAGAATCTCTTGATAAATGAGTTGCAACTTAATACTTTCCTCTAAAGTATTGTCACTTCAGTGCAATTTATGGTTCCAACTCCTATATAATGTTAGAGTTATATTAAATGCTTGGCTAGAAAACAATATTAAGAGCGGCGGCCGTTCAGTATCAGAATGTTGAGACTAGATTATAAGCATTATAGTAAATTGTATAGTGCTGGTAAACAGAATGGCATTTACTTCAGAGGGAGGGAGTATGGAACTCGTTATCAGCGGGACCTCTGGACCTACTGTCCCTGTAGTAGTAACTTGTTATCAACCTCTGTGTGTGTGTGTGTGTGTGTGTGTGTGTAGGTAACCCCTGCTTCATGGTTTACATCTATTTAATTGGCTCTTGTCCATCGATGTGGTCCACTAGCACTCCTAATCTACTGTATTAAAATAAAAAAGATCCGTAATTGTTTCAGAACTGCGGAATTAACATAATTTGGCGCAGTATCTATTTATACTTATTAATTTCTCTTCGCTTTAAAAACAATGACGATAAGAAGTATCATCACATTTTAGTAATTGGGCTTATTTGATGTCTTTCAGGCAAAAAAGAAAGGTTTTTAGCTGTTGGGGTGTGTGTGTCTTTGAACAAAATACCATTTGATTTTGTTTTTTGTTTGTGGTTTATTTTATAATTTTTTTATGTTTATAACTCTTTATTTATTTTTGTTTTGTATTGTTCCTGAAGAAGACAAACAAAGTTTGTCGAAACGTCGAACGTGTTAATTATTATTAAAAAACAATTTAAAAAAAAAAAGTTATATTTTTTTGGTTTATTGTTTTTTACCCTGAATCGGTCGTGAAGCCAATTAATTCTTGTTTTGAAAGTGTGGTGTTATAATGGTGGTTGGTATAATTGTAGTGAGAGGGAGTCGTGTGAATGATTCACAACAGTTTATTTTTCTAATAATAAAGAAGTAATTTAATAGTGTCGGACCTTCATGGGGAGAAGTAAGGAAAAGGAATGGCAGTAAGTGCAGTTACAATTTTGTGTAAACAGATGAAAGTGAGACTTGTATCCACTAGTTTTCAAGAAATAGTCTCCACAAGTAACGTTTTGTTCAATACGTCGTGATCCGGTCAGCCAAGCCTGGTAATATCTGGCGATTTACCCATCATAGCATGCTTCTTGTTACTAATCCTGACTGGTCTCAGATTCTCTTTTCATCGTCACAATTTGGTTCATCGAGAACATATACAGTGAGGACAGTTGACCTCACTTACAAAGTTTCTCTCGGATCGTGTAGAAGTGGAAGTCGCAGATAACTGTTCGCCTGGAAATATCAGAAATACTCACAGTGTTTACGAAGATTGAATTGAAGCAAGGAGTGCTGTGCCAAGTGCATGTCTCACTGCAAGGAGTGCTGTGCCAACTGCATGTCCCACTGAGCCGCCGCCATTTCCAACACTTCTCTTAATATCTGAACAAAAAGGAAGTTCCTTTTAAAGTTACTACCTTGCTCAGGTAGTAGGAAATTAATTTAATAAGCCATCTGATGTGAAACACTAACACCACTTTTTTTACTGCAACAGCGGTTTACTGACATTTAGTTGGCCTTGCTCCTGTAATATATTACATTTTGATTAAATATAATAAGTTATATATTGACAAAAATTATATTTGTGTAATGTTGTCTGTTTTTTATTAAGGTTGGGTAAACATAAAAGATCAAAGTTAGAAAGGTGATCTAACTGTGTCCTACGTTTTATCAGAGACATTTTCCGGGGTAGCCTACTTCATTTTGTGGTCACCGACCGGTTTCGGGCGTTTGCCCATCTTCAGGATGCGTTTTTCAGACAGTGTGACAACACAGGCTTGCACAGAGCAAATTCAGTTTACACTCTTCAGATCTAAACTAAACTGAATTTGCTCCGTGCATGTCTGTGTTGTCACACTGTCTGAAAAACGCATCCTGAAGATGGGCGAACGCCCGAAACCGGTGATGACCACAAAATGAAGCAGGCTACCATGGAAAATGTCTCTGATGCTTTCCAGCTCTGCGGAACCAACCACCACAACTCCTACGTTTTATGTTTGAAATCAAAGATTTCCCTTCCTTTCACTCTCCTTGGGGTGAGGAAGGGTACATATATTTAGGAGCAAAACGACTAAATTGGTGACTGGTAAAACAGTAACACAGTGCTGCTCCTAACGTTATTGAAAAAGTGGTTAAAGTGTTATTCTAATACTAGAAACCTACCCTTCTTCAAGTTAGATACCGTAAACATGGAAGTCAGTGACAGTGTACAGTTAATTCCTCCTTAACGTGATATTATTATTATTCTTTAGGGAATGACATTTTGGAACGTAGTATGAATCTATGCTTTCTCTACTTCTAGTAAGAGGAAGTATTGTGATCGTCCCAGATTATCCAAATTGACTTTTCACGGGAAATAAGTTTTGAAAATGAAAAAAATGATTTCAGAGAACACACTATTCGGTACACATACAGAAAGTATGTGGTTTGTGAACAGAATCTCAACGAAGTCTCAGGAAGAAGCTTAAATTTGGTATTCATTTAGGTAGTACCACCGCATCAGACACGAAGTTTTCGGGCAAAATCCATCAACCGGATGTGCAACTGTACTCAATGTATTTTTTCTTCTGTTTTTCGTAATTTTCTCGAAATCAGCTTCAACGATTCCTTAAACTTGGTATACTATCTACACGTATAAATACCTATCACTTGTATTTAAAACATTTGCCCAGCAAAATCGTTTTTTTTTGGGTGAGTAGTGGGGGAACAGTAGCGTAATGCTTTCCTCTAAAGTACCACTTCATTATCACATATGGCTTTACCATTTCTTGATAGAAATACATATTAAAAGTATTGATATCATGCTAAAAACATTAAAGTGATCGGTTAACCGGAAGTGCGACTTTATAGAACGGTTTTTGAGTTTTTAGAATTTTCTCGAAACGATTTCCGTTAAAACTTGGTCTGCTGACGTCACAGATGAACAAGTATTATTTTTATCTGTAACATTTTTCCAAAAAAAAAAAAAAATTGCCCCAGATTTTTCGGCGTTAAATTTCGAATGTTCTAGGGACGGTTTAGTGTTGTTGTTGGTGCTCTCTACTGGGCTAGAATATAATCACTTTTCGACCGGCCAAGCTTAGAAGATAGGTACTTATCCCCCTCTACTACCCCTGTATTTGTGTTTGGACAAATATGTAAAAATGAAGTATAAGAAAATTTGTCGTTTACATATAATTGTACTAACAGGAGTAAGAGAAAGTGGTCTGAGTGTTTCACATCAGTTTATTTTTTTTAAATATATAAATTTCTTCTTTGGAAAAGAACTCCCTGATTAATCATTTCAATTTCTACATGTGTTTAACAATTTATTCATTATTTATAATTTAATTGAATTATCTCCCACCCTCCAACATATTAAACTTTACTGGATAAGTGTAAAGTATCTAGGGAAGTAAAGCCCCTGTGGTATGGTTTACATTTGTTTAACTGACAATGACCTCTGTGTCAACCCCCTTTCGCAAAGCTTTTTAAAAGGAGTTAAATTTAACCCTAACTCACTGGCCCCAACAACCTCCCCTAACTCACTGGACCGAACAACACCCCCTACCTAACTTACTGGTCCCAACAACCTCCTCTAACTCACTGGACCCAACAACCCCCCTACCTAACTCACTGGTCCCAATAACCTCCCCCTAACTCACTGGACCCAACAACCTCCTCTAACTCACTGGACCCAACAACACCCCCACTTAACTCAGAGGTCCCAACAACCTCCCCCTTACTCACTGGTCCCAACAACCTCCCTAACTCCCTAAAATATATTTTTGCGGAAAAATGTTCCAATTAATATGACAGGATTTATATGTGCGCAGCTGCCATTCCAAGTTTACAGGACGGTCTTAAAAAAAAAAAAAAAAAACAGATTTTTAACATGACTCAAACTTGTACTGCCTGTTAATCCATTTTTCAAACTTGAAATTCAGCAATACATTTAATGCAACTTACATTATAACGTGGAAGCTCCGCAAATTGTACTGAAGTGGCACTTTGGAAGAAAGCTTAACACAGATTTTCCTCTCTTAAACTTCTAAAATGAACTTTTTCTGCAATCGTTAAATAATGTGACAATAATTATTACACTAAATTAAGTGAAGAAAATTCAATTTTCATACACAAGTGAATGACACACTACTGTCTCTCATTAGTATGTGATAGTAGCATTATTCAGTTCTAACTAGCCCGACATCTAGCAGCAATACGCGAAAACAAGATCAAATCGTAGATACAGCGGATTTGAGGTTATACCAAACAAAGTAGGTTAAAAAATCTTTGAAAATAAATAACTATTTGTGGAAAATGTTTCAAGTAATGGTGACAAGACTATTAGAATGGCGGCGAAAAACGTGGGGAGGGGATTGAGGAATTGAGTAAAGTCAAGCACCACTTCCGATTGACGGACATTGACTAAGGTGCACATGTTCCCGGCGATGATACCTAATTGGAATATCAAGGTTTAGCTTGCTGCGACTTTTTGTCTTTGAGAGATATTCTGTTCTTAAAGCACCCTTGCATACATTCTTGTTACCGAGTATCTTGATACCAAATCCTTCTAGTCAGATTCTCGGGTGATGTCTAAACATAAAATATAAAACTAAAA
The DNA here is from genome assembly GCA_011037195.1 of Triatoma infestans. Lineage (NCBI taxonomy): Eukaryota > Metazoa > Arthropoda > Insecta > Hemiptera > Reduviidae > Triatoma > Triatoma infestans. The sequence continues at coordinate 21,197 of JAAEAF010001067.1, read as the reverse complement.
AGTTTATATTAAGTTGAATCCGGAGAATGTTCAGAATAGATTCCGAAACAGACAGCCATTAATATATCCTTGATTAGTTCTTAGATTAAAATAATATTGTTTGAAGTGAAGAGGAAGCGAGAGGTTAAATGAGTGAGTGGTTGAAGTGATGAACATCCGGTGGTAACAAGTATACATTGAGCACACAGTCAACAGACTTACAAATTCTATCGAACCGTTTGTAAGATATTATTGAAAGAAGGTAATAAAAGAATTCTACAGTTTGAATCAGGGTTGATTTTGTCTGTATTGAGAGAATTTCTTGTGGGTGAAGAAGTGGGGAATACCTACGTCACCTGTGACGAAATTGTATATTCCTCATATGATTGGTAGTAAAGGAAGTAAATTAGTAAATAAATATATAGAGCGTTATACACAAACAGTGCTCATTCTTGTTTAGGAACCAAAAGACTAATAAACCTTTGTTTGTTGTGGTCGGCAGTAATATACATATAGTCTGTTTATATTGCTCAGGCGGCTCTTACACTCTGCTTAAGTTTATTTCAAGTTTTGTTTACATCTTGGACATTTAATTACTGCTATTATTTATTGATTTTTTATATTTTGGTTATTTATTTTCATTTGTTTTATGTTAATCTTTCCTCGAACAATTTGCAGTAATATATGATTGAATTAATTAAATGCCTAATAGTTTAAAAAACTGTTCCGGTTTTAAAGAGTCTGATAAATCGGATAGAACTTTAAAAAGAACTAGAAGTTCTCCAGAAAGTTTAGAAGAAGTACGTAAAAGAAAACAGATATTGAATCAAGAGGAAGGGATGACTTCTACTATCAGTGAACAAGAACTCAGCAAAAGATCGGTGGACCAGCTAATGGTCTGTTTCAGTAAGCTCTTGGACTCAAAGAATTTTGCCACCAAAGCGGATATTGAGAAGCATATTTCTGCCCTATCTGAGGAAAATAAAATATTAAAGATGGAAATTGAAAGTCTAAAGAAAAGGGACTCTGAACGGGAAAGGCAAATTGAAATTATTGAGAATAGACTGAAAAGAAATAATATTGTTTTTCGAGGTTTGGAGTGTAATAAAGATTTAAACCTGTCGGATAATATAAAAGATTTTTGCACTGAGGTTTTAGGTATAGAAAGGGAAAACTTGCACATTACTGATGCATTTTTCTTGGGAAGGAAAAATGGAAATAATCAAGTACAAGTGGCCACGTTTTCCAATTTTCAGATGACGGTGGACATTATGAAGAAGGCAAGCAGTTTAAAAGGTACTTCGTTCGTTATTCATAGAGACTATTCATACGGAACGAGGAAAAGAAGAAGGCAAATTATTCTGATAATGAAGGAGATCAAGCGCCTTAATCCACAAGTGAAAATTTCCATAAGAACAGACCGGCTTTTTGTGGAAGGCCATTATTTTGAATGGGACTTTTCTAGAGGTCTAATTTATAATAATGAAGATGGCGTTAAGAAGCTGAATGAAGTTTCCGGAGTTAATCTGTCTGAATGGATTTCCAATGAGCGGTTGAGGCATACCAGTGACCCTGTCATCCTCCTAGGGAGAGTATCTCAACAACATCTCAATCAAGAATTTGAGATTTGCCTGTCTGCCAGAAGCCGACCACTGAAAAACACTGTTCATTAGGTAAACGTCTAGGAATTAAGATTTTGTACTTTAACATAAATGGGTTGAATAGTAAAAGAAGTAATACGGATTTTTTCAGTTACATTCTAAGTTTTGATATATTTGTTTTGTCAGAGACGCATGTTTTATTAGAAGATCAGTATAATTTTTCAAAATATTTTAATACTTATACCATTCATTGGGTTCCGGCTAGTTTTTTTGTTGATTTTCAATCAGCATTTGATAGTATTGATAGGGGTGCACTGATATATAAATTAAGTAACTTGGGTCTCTGTACGAAATACTTAAAAGCAATAAAAAGTCTATATACTTGTACTAAAACAAGGGTTTGGTGTAATGAGGGCGTGACGGATGAATTTATAGCTACGACGGGAGTTAAGCAGGGGTGTGCGTTAAGTCCGCTTCTTTTTTCATTGTTTCTCCATGATCTTCCGGCGAGTGTGGGAGGGGGACTGGAAATAGGCGGTACAAGGGTAAATGTCCTCCTGTATGCTGATGATATTGTCCTGTTGTCTGATCAGCCTAACTTGCTACAAGAAATGATCAATAAATTAAATATTTATGCCGAAACGTGGAATTTGAAAGTAAATCTTGCCAAATCAAAAATTATGATTTTCAGGAAAGGTGGAAGAGTGGGGGCGAGTGAGAGATGGGTGTATGGTGGGGAACCAATTGAAGTGGTTAAACATTACAAGTACTTAGGCGTATACTTAACCCCGAACTTGAATTTTAAAATACATATGAAAGATAAATTGGCTATGGGCAAACGATGTATAGGAAGTGTCTGGACTAATTTTATTTTAAACCATTCCATTGATCTCTCAGTTAAGTATAGAATATTCGAAGCCGTTTTACGTTCTTTTGCCTGTTACGGAAGTCAGGTGTGGGGTTTTGTTGTTTATGAAGATCTGGAGAAATTGCTAAAGTTGTTTATTAAAAAAATGTTTTGTCTACCAGTAAATACCCCAAATTATGCGGTTTATTTAGAAACTGGGATGTCTACACTGTTTACCTTCACTCTTAAATCTCACTTCGCCTACATTCTTAGAGTTTTGTCTGAACATGCAGATAGTAGGTTAACGCACATTGTAGCTAAAGAGGTTGTCAAAAAAAAATGTTACTGGTTCGAAGAGTGGTTACACTTGTCCAAGTTATATGACGCAGAATTGGACCAGACATTTAGTGATAATTGGATACGTCAAACTGCTACCATAATTGATAAAGTTAAAGCATTGGAGAGGGCTGAATTCGAGTTTCTTGCTAGAAACGCTAATTATCATGAACTTTATAAAAGTCTTAGCTATGATGTTACTTACATGGAGTCAGATTTAGATCATTTTTCTAAGCAAACAATATTTAAGGTTCGTACGGAAGGCCTAAATTTGAATTATAAACCCTGGATTGCCGGAATCAATTATTTATGTTCTCTGTGTAATCTCAAAAGTGTGGAAAGTACCCTCCACTTTTTGGCTGAATGTCCGATTTTGAATGAATTTAGAGTCAGATATTTTAAAAAACAAGTATTGAGCAAGGAAGAAGTTTTATGTTTACTAAATGGTTGCGATTGGAGTGCTCTGATAAATTTTATTAAATATGCAGGACGCTATAGAACTTTTTTAGTTAGAGAATTTAATTATTAATCCGCAGTCCTGTCTATTTTACTATCATCATTATTATTGTATTTAACTAGATATATACACTAAGGCACTTTGGTTCTTTTTCTCTCTTTTTTTTTTTTTTCTCTCATTCTTTTTCTCATGTATATATTTTCCAAATTTATATAATTGTCAAAATATGATTATTTACTCGTATCAATTTCTAATTTATTTTATCACTTACTATTATTTCAATTTATTGTTTATTCAGTTATTGTTTCTATTCAAACGAGACTCTGGCAGACGGTTCTTAACCATGCCATTTCGTTTATTGTGGAAGATAATGTATTAATTTACTTATTTGTGTGTAAATAAACAATTATTATTATTATTATTATCAGTCAACAGACTATGAACTTGTAGTTAACGAGGAGGGGGGCAGTGACAGAGGATGGTCACCTGGTGTATCCTTGGGGCCTCCATTGTTCTGTCGGTCACCTGATACTGCTGCTTTTTGCCCCCCCCCCTCACTCTCCATAAACAGACAGAATTCACACAGTTCCAATAAGACACCAATAGAGGAGAGAGAGGTCACTGTCTTCCTTCCTCTATCTATTTAATATAAATCTGTAGCGCAACATTCACACCACTTTTGGGGTTTTGTACCAAACGGTTAGTTGCCCCTAATAAGCCCACAGATATAGGTAATGAGAAGCTGCCAACATCATGATGCGTCTTAGAAATTATCGAGAACTGAATGTCTACATGACGGCAACGCTACATCAGTCCCCAAAAATACTGGTTGTGCAATTTAGTGATAAAAGCTTGAAAGTCCTTGCTCCCTCCCCACAGTCCATCTAAAGTCAATTTTTTCGGATTTTTTAAGAAAGGGTTTATGAGGGAGCAGTGAGATTTGAAGTTTAAAGAAAATCGCTGAAGCCGTGGTCAACATAATTCCTCACAATTTAGGGGACTATTCTGTAAAATTGCACTCTTCATTAACGCAGTTTCTTCAAACCTGGAAGAATATTGTTAACATTATATGTTAATATTGTGTTATTAATATAATTGAAAAACAATATTAAGTAGGTGGTCAAACAACACGAAGTGTAAGTGGACTTAAGACGGAAGTTAATAACTTAAAATTACCTCAAGATAAGATGTTTAGCATTCTTGATGAAATTGAAATTAAATCTCGCCGTAACAACCTAATTATTAGAGGTCTAAAATATAAGGAAGATGATGATATTGCGAAACTTGTAACAGATCTCTGTCAGATCTCAAGTGTTTAATGTTGCAGTTAGCCAAGACCTGTTATCTCCACTAGGCAGAAGAGGATTAGCACACAGACCTTTAATGGTAACGTTTGTCCGTTTTTCGGACAAATTAGCAGTTCTGAGGTGTGTTAAGCGTCTCAGAGGTACAGGAATTACTGTGAATAATGATTTTCCAATAAATGTTAGAAGGAAGCATATTAGGTCAGAAAGGAAATTTTAAGATTGAAGCCGGATATGAAAGTTTTTGTACGAGCGGGTCGTCTTTATATAGGAACTAATATGTTTGGTTGGTCTCTGAGTGAGGGCTTAAGATATGGCAGCGATTCTGGAATCACGAAGCTGAATGAGATTGTTGGAGCTGATCTCTCTAAGTTCTTGTCAGATATTCTCAGGGATGTTATCTCCGAGAAGACATCATCGGGTGCTTGCAACCTCAGCCTATGGTTCTCTCTCATCAATTCAAGCCGGAGAGACATCTTGGGCCGGCGTCAACCTTTATCAATCTACAATTCAGTGAATAAGTTAAGTGTTATTTCGTTTAATGTGGCGGGTTTAAAATCGAAGGTTAGGGATCCTTTTTTTTAAATTTTATTAAAAAATTTGATATTTTCATATTATTAGAAACTTTTTTGACAAATGATAATGTTAATTCTTTTGATTCTTTTTTTGGTGAATATAATCTTTGTTATGTTCCTGCAATTAAAAATTCTGCATTTGGTCAGCTATAGGCGGCGAGCTCTATGGGATTAGATCTTCTCTCCCTAATAACAATATATTTTGTGGAAATTGATGGGGTGCATTTAATTTCAGTTAATTGTCCGGTGGCCAAATTTTTAATTTACCCTATCTACATCAATTGTAATTTTTGGGAGAATATTTTTTCAAATTTAGAAGCCTTCTTTGCAGAGCATAGCTCTTATAATTTTATGATCGTTGGGGACTGTAATATTAGAATTGCCGCGTCTCAGATTCTCCCCGATGATATGCTGGTTAATAATAACAAGTGTCATTTGACCAGGAGTTCCAGGGATGGGGTTCTTAGCGGTAGAGGTACAAGTTTTTTGGAATTCTGTGAGAATTACAATCTAGTGATTTTAAATGGAAGATTTTCCGGTGACAGTGAGGGAGAATTCACTTATATTAGTAAAAATGGGTGTTCTGTTGTTGATTATGTGCGATCTCTCTTGACTGTATTTCTGTTATTGATGATTTTCAAGTACTCCCGGTTAATTATTCTGATCATTTGCCGTTAAATATTACATTGAATTTTGAGCTCTGTTCTGATAAGACAGTATTACCTCTTATGCCCCAGTTATATTGGTCACCTGAGCTTGCAGAGGCTTACAAATCTAAACTACAATCAGTTTTAGATAAGTTTTCTGAGTTTCCTTCTGATATGCAAGAACGGCTAAATGTTTTCACGAATTCTATTGTAGCTTCTTGCCCCCGTTCGAATAGTCCCACTAGTTTTATACGAAATCTTAAGATGAAACCCTGGTTTGACTCTAAATGTTATCTGGCAAGAAGAAGGTCATTTAGATTGTTAAATCTTTTTCGTAAAAGTAATTCCTTGGTGGTTAGGGATTTGTACATTGAGGTTAATAGGCAATTTAAGTATGTTTGTCAAATTAAAAGAAAAGAGTATTTTAATTTTCTGGTAGAGCGTTGTAGCTCGGTGCGCGATTCTGGAGAACTCTGGCAAATCCTGAATCAATTCAGGAATAAACAATTCGTCTGAGGTAGTAAAATTACTATGTCCGCATGGGTTTCCCACTTTAAAGGGCTTTTGAACCCTTCTACCAATGTTTTATTGATTCATTATGCGGAGCCCCTTTCCTATAATGAATCATTGGATTCTCTTTTTACCCGGGATGAAATTGTCGCGGTTCTGAGAAACTTGAAAAATAATAAAGCCCCAGGGTTTGACCCATATTACTTCCGAATTTTTAAAAATGCTCCCAAAGTATTCCTGGAGAAACTTTTATTTTTTTTAAATTATATGTATGAGTTTGGCTTAACACCACCGTCATTTAGTAGATCTATTGTTTTTCCTCTTTTTAAACGAGGGGAAATCAATGAAGTAAGCCTATAGAGGCATTTCATGTATTGATGCCGTAACTAAGGTTTTTACAGGGTTACTTTTGCATCGTTTAGAAACCTTTATAGTGGACAATAATCTTCTGAGTGAGTACCAGTCGGGATTCCGACGTGGATACTCTACTCTTGACAATCTGTTTGTTCTTTCGAATCTTATTAAGTTAAAATGTTTAAAAAGAGGACAAAAGGTTTATTGCTTCTTTGTCGACTTTTCTGCAGCTTTCGATCGGGTCAACCGCCGGGCTTTGTTTCTTAAGTTATTTAATTTGGGAATCTCGTCAAAATTTATTAATATTTTAAAAGCGTATTACACGGATACTATAACTGCTGTTAGGGGCATGCAAGGAATTTCCGAATTTTTTCGTATTGGTAGTGGAGTTAGACAAGATTGCCTTTTAAGTCCAATTTTATTTTCAATTTTCATAGATGACCTGCCATCCTGCTTAGAGGGAGGTGTCCGAGTGGCTGGAACCACTGTTAAAGTCCTTATGTATGCGGATGATATTGTTCTTATCTGTGAAAATCCGCTACAACTCCAAAATAATATTAATATTTTGGAGAAGTATTGCCAGCAATGGGGTCTGGATGTTAATCTTGGGAATCGAAAGTAATGGTATTTAGGAGGGGAGGTAGGCTGTCCTCTTCAGACGAATGGCGTTATAGTGGGCAGGAGATAGAGGTTGTTAATAGTTACAAATATTTAGGGGTTATACTTACGCCTAAGCTATCTTTCCATCCCCATGTTAAAGAGAAGGTATCTTCCGCTAAGCTAGCTCTAAATACTGTCTGGTCGGGCTTTGTGGCTAAGGACAAGGTTTCTTCTTCTCTTAAGTTCCAGTTATTTAACTTTGTTTGCAGGTCAATTGCCTGTTATGCAGCCCAAGTTTGGGGGGTTTGAACGGTATGAGATACTTGAAAAGTTGTTGCGTTTCTTTATTAAAAAGCTGTATTCTCTTCCGTCAGTTACCCCAAACTACATGCTTTATGCGGAGACTGATGTTGATCTGCTTGTGGTTTTTACGTTAAGACTACACTTTAGGTACTGTCTTAGAGTTCTGGAGCTTCCTGCTCATAGATTGCCAAGGATTTTTGCTCAGGAAATAGTTAAAAGAAAAACTTATTGGTTTGAGCATTGGATTAACTTGGCCCGCGGACACTCTTGTCACTTCGATTCCTCTGCTGACAACTTGAGTCTTTGGAAAAACCAGTTAGCAACCTTGTTAGATAAGATAAGATTGGTGCATCGGGAGGAGTCTGCGTTGTGCATAAGTACGTCCTCGAGGTTTATTTACTATACACAGTTAGATATGAGCTGTAAATTATTCTCCTTTGACCGCCAGTCCTCGTCATTGCATTTAAAAGAGATGAGGTGGTTATTTAAAATGAGGGGCGAATTATTATATTTAAATTGTACGCCTTGGGCGGATAAGGAGGAGATAAGAAAGAGATGTTCCTTATGTAACCTCAATTTGGTCGTCAATTCGGTTTGGGAGGATATTGTACATTTTTTAGCAGTTTGCCCTATTCTCGCAGAATTTCGTTTACGTTACCTAGGTGTACGTTTACTAACTTTGCACTCTTTGCAAGCCCTTCTTAATGCTAGTAACTGTAAGGGGCTTATTAATTTTGCTCGATCTGCCTGGCACCAGCTTGTGCAGGAATTTAACTTTTGACTTGTGTTTTTTTTTATTAAAATATATATATAATTTATAATTTTTGTTTTGGTTTGTTTTCCACGGAATACTCGTTTTTGTTTCTTCAATTTTTTACTTAATTTGTTCTATTAATATTTCTCAGTAACCTTTTCATCATTAATTTTAATATTGTATAGTAATGTAAAGTTTCAGAATAGTTTTTACTTTTTCAGTATTTTGTATTTATGTATTTTTTATTTTATTTGCAGTATAAATATTTTTTTTTCTCATGTATTACAGTAAACAAGAAAATATCTTTTATTAAAGGAATAGTATTTTTGATAAAATGTTTGTAACATCTTTCTCCGGCTGACGGATATAATTCCAAGCTGTAAATATTATGTATTAATCTTTCTGGATGTAAAATTTTTAAATAAAATATTATTATTATAAATCTGTAGCGCAACATTCACACCACTTTTGGGGTTTTGTACCAAACGGTTAGTTGCCCCTAATAAGCCCACAGATATAGGTAATGAGAAGCTGCCAACATCATGATGCGTCTTAGAAATTATCGAGAACTGAATGTCTACATGACGGCAACGCTACATCAGTCCCCAAAAATACTGGTTGTGCAATTTAGTGATAAAAGCTTGAAAGTCCTTGCTCCCTCCCCACAGTCCATCTAAAGTCAATTTTTTCGGATTTTTTAAGAAAGGGTTTATGAGGGAGCAGTGAGATTTAAAGTTTAAAGAAAATCTTTCTTTTATTTTCTTTAACTTAAACTTTTATTCTTTTATTTTCTTTATTTTCTTTAACTTAAGACAAGTTTAAAGAAAATCGCTGAAACCGTGGTCAACATAATTCCTCACAATTTAGGGGACTATTCTGTAAAATTGCACTCTTCATTAACGCAGTTTCTTCAAACCTGGAAGAATATTGTTAACATTATATGTTAATATTGTGTTATTAATATAATTGAAAAACAATATTAAGTAGGTGGTCAAACAACACGATGTAGTGAACGCGGCACTCTGGAGAACACTCCAGAGTCTTGCTCCTCCAGCAAGACTGAACATTACAGCTCCCCCATGAAAACTTGACGTTACATCTCCCCACAACACCATAAAAATCCGCTTTATAAGAAAAGTGTTGCAAATTAATAGAGATAGCACTGCGTATCTGTTGATATATTTGCTTTAAAAACTTTTCCCTTCGGGGGCTTCAAGCAGAATTATACTTCCCATCATAATGCCAGTTCAGTACAAGTATCACCTGTTGTAGTAAGCGAAAGTGTTCCACACTTACTCCTTTTGGCGATACATGTATAATGTAAGCGTTTACCCCCACAATGAAACATGTTGCGACGACCACTGTGCTCGGAGGTGCTGCTACTAACTTAGAAACAAAAAAAACCATACAGACAAAGCAATAAAACATCGCTAGGTACTGCACACTTTTGACCCGAAAACTCTAGGCTGATATCCATTAAGAGATTGTCTAAACTGTAGGCTATTCGATCCAGCCGCGATCATTCTAGGTCAAATGGGTGGACATGTCTTTGATTATGAACTGGTTGTGAGCTTTAAACCCGTGAACTCAACTTTCTTATTTCTAAAATTCTTCTAGGTTTTCGTCCTCGTTTAAAGCAATTCTTTACAATTTAATGGCTGACATACAGTAATGAAATATCTAGTCAAGGCAAGTACTGGTAAACACACAATACTTAAAGCACTGAAGCGTTTAAAAAATGGCAGCTGTTACCTCTAACATCAAAAGCTCCAGCCTTGTTAATATATATGTTACAATAATTACTATTCAATTAGTCAAAATGCATTCAATAACAATTATTTTATTATTAATTTACCCTCAGGGGGTGCAGCTTGTACAGCAAACCGATTAATACATAAAGAAAATCGAATTACATTAAGATTCTCGGAAACACTTAGGTATTCGGGTTGAGACCGCTTCTTCTTCTAAAGCCTTCTTCAGGGTAATTATAGTGTTGCTTCAGCAAAGTGTATAGTAATAAGGGTGAAAGGTCCTTTTATAACAAACCACGGACACGGTCCCAACCCAAATATCTAGACCGGTGAAGGTGAATACATTATCTAGGTGAAGCCTTTATCAGACCGCTTCCTCTTACTCTACGTCATGCTTTCGTTTCTTCCTTGTTATAAAACTCAATATATTAAATTTATATCTTAATTTGAAAAAACGGGTAATCGGAAGGTTACGAAGTTCAACAAACAGATACACCTACCTTCACTTTTCTTGAAATATCCTTCTATAAACATTTATTATTCGAGGGTGTAGAGAGTTGTGCCGTTGAGGTGTAGGCAGTCGAGAGGGCTGTAGGGAATCCCTTCTCTTTGTTAACATTTCTCTTTTAAGAAAATCTGTGTACGAGAGCAAACACTGTGTGAAAGTTTCACACCGCTCTTTTTTTTTCTTTTTTAATATTATATTGTTAAAAAAAATATCAAATAAATAAATAAAGCAATGTAAGTGTAAATTTACAGCAATGTAATGTTGTTACTGCACGAACAAAGAGACAAGGTCATCAATATTAGGAAGGCCGTGGCACCAGCCACATCATTATATGGAGGCAGCCTTACAGGGCCAGATATCTTAGCGAACAGTCTCGCTCTCCCTCTCTCTCTCCCCTTGTTCTAAATAAACAATCCTTAATGTTTGCAAAAACATTTGCTTGTATGTTTGTTATCTTCTAGCTGGTGCCTATAGAACAGGCGATATTTCTTTTTTTTCTTGTTAAATAGCCAAAACTATTTCAAGAGTGAAATAGATCTAGTTAATCTAGGCAGCAGCCCGACCACCATCCACATAGTTAACCAGCACTTCAAGATAAAAGAAAAGATAATCGGTAATCAGTAGTAAAATTGCATTCTGGGAAAGTTTCCAAGTATCTAAGACCAAGCTAAACATCCAGTAGCGGCCACTATACATTCCTCCTTCACATAAAATTATTTTAGAATAAGTGACAATTTTATTATTATTTCAAAATCGCTATATTTAGTTGTAGTTTGTAGTGGTCACATGCTTCATCTTTTTTGTCCGTCCGTGTTCCTTGCTTTACACCAACCAATCTTCAGTTACACTTACATTCCAGTTTCTCATCAATTACCCCGTTCAGAAATAGGGAACATCTTTTTGGCGGTCCGGCGTTTTGATGCATGTTATGCTTACTGAAAAAAAATGCTCTACCGACTATATAATCGGTCTTGAGCGCCTAGCCAGCAAGGCTAATTGTTAATTGGCCGCAGAGGATACAATGTTATTTGGTAGTTTAAACTCAAAGAATTGTCGAGGGATTGTATGATGTTGTGATTTCAAACGATTAGCTGATTGATCCCCAAATTGTGGACATTATCTGCTTTTCTGGCCCTCACTACAAGTGAATTGAACTCAATTTCAAGATATCTTTAAGTACTATATCCTTGAGTTAGGCTGGCCACAATGTATGTAAAACTAAAAATATCAGAAAGTATCAGAAATCAGTGCCACTTGGGATTCAAAAGGATGGCGTCATCAGAGTGCATAAGGTAAGGTAGCAATGGTTCAACAGCTGTGAAAATTGGCAACTGGCTGAGGCTGGCCTGCTGATATCAAACCGTAAAAATTGGGTAAAAAAAGGAAATAAATAATTGAGAAATAAGTCACAAAATTAATACAATTTATCAACCAGTACACATGTCTTTCGTCACGTTCAATTACATGGATTAACAAAAATATAAAGAAATCAATTGTAAATAGAATTTGTTTTGATGTAAGATTTAGTTTATCAGCAATGTAGTATTAGATAAAGATATTTTAGTGTGTAGAGGTAGGTGACCGGACAGACTGCACGACAGTTGTGCAATATTGCTATTATATATATATATATATTGGCTGGTTCATAGAGAACTGAAAGAGCCAGCAACAGTCATATTTTAAACCTGCTCTTTAGATATTGCTGTGTGAACGTTGTTGAACTCTTGTCGGATCTAAAAGAATCATGGGGGAGGGGATGGTAGGTTCTGCGTCACTCACATTTTATAACCTTGAATCAGCCATCCTGAAACCATATCGTTCACTTTCCACAACTAGGGCGTTCTCTAATGCTACCTACAAGTATAGAGTATTATCGCAGGATTCAGCTCGGTTTGCCGAGGTTTATGTTCAAAAACTAGTAAAATTTCCACCACATCCACTTGCTGACTGTAAAAAGAAGCACAGACGATCGCACCAAATTTTTGAAAAGGAACTTTCACCGAAAGTACATGATTAGAGGTCAGTGACTAGGGATGAAATGTTTTTACCGAATAGTGTTTGTTTTCTCGGAAAATGAACTACAAAATTTGTCAATGGAATCCTAATAATCTTAGTGTTAATAATATAACCTCCGATTTTACCATCATATGAAACTTTTGACAGCTGTAATAATCCAAAAAATTAAAACTATATTAAGTGAGGACAAATTTGTAATACTATCAAGATGTAGATAAAGTTCTCAGGCACAACGCTCACTAGATATGAGCACAATATTAAATGATAGTAATCTGTATAAAGTACATTTACATTTTTTTCTTAAGCGAGGTTGTGTGTATGGTTGGTTTGCAACACGAACAAAGAGAGGTAAAGAAATGGTTATCCTTGATCACGCTTGCGAAGGTTATTGAACCGGTTATAAAGAAACATTAATTGTGATCTCATTGGTGGTGAACTTGAGAAAAAACATCTCCTCGTCCTCCGTTTTACTGAGGGCCTATTACGTCTTCCGTTTTACGTAGTTCATAAAGTCAAATTAAATGTTACGATGGACGTAAATCATTATACCGTGTCATATAAGTTACGAAACATCTACCCAATAAAATTATTTAAGAAAAAACAAATATTTATTTTCTGGAAGATATGAAAATTATTGTGAAATATTACTTAATTATTAAAATGATACAGATGGCATTTAGTGTGGCCGGGATATACATGAGAGTGCGCAGCTAACCCCATATTAGATTTTCAGTGAGTGACCGTTATTGTGAGGATATTGGGAAACAGTTTGTAAAGAGAGGTTTTATTTTTAATATTGTTTTTCTTTTTACTTTCTCTTACTGCCAGTTTATTAATACTGACAGGAAGTATTGGGAAATTTTGAAACTGCATTCAGTGAAGTTTGATATAATCTCGAGACTTTCTCTTCTGCAAGATTCACATTATAAGTGACATACTTTGTTAATAGTCAGTCACAATGCTATTGCTACTAAACGACGAACCAATCAGAGGGAAGATCTTCAGCCCCAGCGCCCCCAGAATTACCCTGAAATTAATTTTCCCAGAGAATTTTTTTTAAGAGACTAGGATGATATGTGCGCAGATGTACATGCTAAGGAAAAATCATTGAAGCCGTTTTCCAGAAAATCGCAAGAAACTGAAAGAAAAACTCGTGTAAAATCGCCCTCCCAATCGGCGGATTTTGATCGAATCCTTCGTTTCTGATTGCGTGCCCCCCCCCCTAACGAAATATTAAGTATAAGATCCTTGCGATTGGCACAAAGACAGTTTGCTGTGAACTTCTCTGTCGCACCTCACCAACCCAATAACATCTATTTGCGGTGGAAATTCGACACCATCACAATATTTCATCTGGCCCCAGTATGGAAAAGGAAAAAATGATTTTACAGAAGGCGTCGTCTGAATGGCAACATGAGTCAAACAGTAAACTTACCGGAACTTCAAGCTTAACATTCATTCCGAAGATTACCAAGTCTTTGTTAAAATCCTGCGATTTACTTTTTTTTTTATCTATTTTCTGGTAAAGTACCGTACGTTTATTTACTTTTTTATTTTCTAGTTAAGTTCCAAACGTTTTATATATTTTCTGGTAAGCCACCATATGTTTTACTTATGAATTTTTCTCCGCAGCCTCCTTGTATATAGTATACGCTTGCACCACCTGTAATAAGGAGAAGTAAACACTAAATGGAAGAATGAAAAGTCTGTTGAATGGTTGAAACCAGATATTATTTTAAGGCCAGTTACGACATATTGAGATGTTTATAAATTATTAAGAATTAGGGGTATATATATGAGTTCTGTAGTGCTGAAGGTTTAACACTTCAGTAAATGAAATATTTGTAAAAAAATAAATAAGTAAATAAATAAATATCACGAGAAAATTTTCAAGGAAATTAATAATAAATTCAATATGGAGATGAGTGGTTCACTTGGTATTCAGTAAACAGATGGGCATTCTGGCGCAGATATCATACGTTCTGCACGTGCTCACTGAGGACAGCTCGCAGATAATATAGAACTGGAAGTGATGCGTAATCATGTGGTGTATGTATCTCGTAGATAGTCGTAATTCACTTTGTATATATATTCCTGGTTCTACTGTAGACTTGTCACTTTTATATATACATGCAAACTATTATTAGTCCATTAATAGTTTAAGGTTGGCCATACTGCGCCAGTTACAAACATTTGACTAACACTTTAAAAATTAGCTAATGTAAACTGTATTAGAATTTCCGTTCAGAAGATTTTTGGCCCAATTTCAAACTATAGTTCAGTTATTATTTAACGAATTTTTAAAGATCTGGAGTTGCTTCATTTCCCTCGCTACTTATCTAAGAGAAATTGCGATCGTGTCAATGCTCATCACGGTCAATATTTTGAGTCTCCGGGGTTAGAAAACAAACACCTCAAAACCGAAAAATCGCAGCAAGCTCACAAAACTTGGAATTAACACCAAGTTTGCGGTCAGAATCTTCCAAACGCAAGTCTTTCAAAAAGAAGCTCCTAAAAATATAAAACTGCGTCAAATACAGTACAGAATAGTATTAATTTATAGATTTTTTATTGCTATTTTATTATGTTATTACTACTACTACAGACAATGAAATAATTCATTCCGAAGGTTATATTAGGTTTGTCGTAATATTTACTAAATAACAACCTTATATTTCCATGAAACCAAACATAATGAAATCTGTGTGTTGATGTGTTCTATTTGTGTAAAGAAAATAGCATCAATTGTGGTAAGAATGTTTGAAGTTGAATATTTGGATGGCCGCACAATGCTGGATAATATGTGTATTCTCCACCACTAAATACGGGTATCTATCTAGCATTTTATCCTTCATAACATGCTTATTTTGGTTGTTTCTAACAGGTTTCGAATACTCATCCATTGTCAGAGTAAGGCTATTTACCAGGTTCATGTAAAGAATTGACTGCCTTACTCTGACGATAGATGAGAATCCGAGACCGGTCAAGAACAACAAATATAGCAAGACGGTTGCAACTGTCTGGTGCTGTAGAATACAGAGCTCACATTGTTACTGCCGTAACTATAACACTTTCTCATTGGCAGGTGTTCTTTGAACTTGGAATTGTTGACTAAATCTGTCGTTCGCCATAATGTTGTTACATACATCGAAACACTACATTATAATTACCATCAGTATTTCAGACTTTTGCTCGCAGGAGTTTGCTACTTGATCACATCCAAATTGAATTAGTTTTAAGTTAATAAAAAAACACTTAGAATTGACCAAGAGTTTTATTTGCTGAAGGATACAACGATCAGACTGAGTGTGAGGGACAGATCGCTGGCCTGACCTTGAATTGGACCAGCACTAGTAGGACCACACTTCACATACACTTTCAACTTACTCCAACAAATGTTGGAAAAAAAAATGGTAGATCTATGTATGTATCAAGGTTGTGATAATATTTCTAGTTTAAAGGAAATCATGAAAACTGTAAAAAAACTATTCAGTGAAGTGAAATTTCCGGTTTTCGCTTCGGACCCTAAATGGAATATCAATCTGGAGAATATGCGATTTTTCGCTTTTGCAATACGATATGTACACACACACACGCACGCACGCACGCACACATATATATATATATATCTCGAGAGATACATATATTCCAGATAAGATCTCTGCAAAACTTGCTTCGTCCTCCATGAGAACCTGAAGATGTACTTGCAAAGTTTGAAAAATCTGACACGACTTTACTGACTTACTGACTCGCTTAAAAAAATATTTATGTATTTATTTGCAAACTACGGGCATAATTATCAAATTGATAATTACAAACATTCCATTATAAATAAAGTGGGTCAACAAGTAAGTGTGAGGAGATGGCAATAACTCCCCCCTCCTCATACCCGCCGCTCCACTCTATTGCGCAATATATTATCATATTTTTAATGAGAATATTTCTTGTTTTCTTTTTCTCAATATTTTTTTTTAATATATCATGCGCGTGTTTATCCTCTTTAAATAACGCATTAATTTATCATAAATTATCAATACTTAATCACAAATATATTTACAGTCTGAAAATTCCGGAAGTAAAGTAGAAATTATGGTGATAGTAAAAAAATAGTGAAGAAATGGATTGGCCGTCACATTACCAAAATAATTTTTTGTCAGAATTTGGGTCAATTCCGATGAGGTGTGTGTGTGTGTGTGTGAGTGTGTATTTGTTTGTATAAAATATTTCAAAAAATCTGGTGTGAAACACTCACACAACTTTCTCTTACTCCAGTACTCAAAATTATAATTGACAAATTTTATAGTTAGTGTACCAAATTTAATGAAATTCATCGAAAAGTGAAAACACTGTCCAGTAAAACTGTCCGGTTTACTAATTTCCTTGAAACTCGGAATTTGGGTCATATATTAATTTCTAGTTATTTCAATTTGGATGACAGAATTGTATAATCAACTGTGATAGCATTTTAAAGAAAAAACATAACCCCCCTCCCCCAAAAGTCCCCTTAAATGAATTTATCAGGGGAAAAGTTTCAAATAAAAGTTGTAGCTCTTTATATGTATAGTTAACAACGCTGGTTTAAAGAAAATCGTTGGAGCCATTTTCGAGAAAATACCAGAAAACTGAAAATTATATTTCAGTAAAAACGCACTTCCGGTTATCTATTTTTTTTCAAACTCGGAATTTCAACAACATATTTAATTCTAATTAACATTATTTAGATGACAGAATTGTCTAATAAACTGAAACAGCAGTTAAGATGAAAACCTAACCCCACCCCTCCCCCAGAAGTGCCCTTAAATGAATTTTCCTGGAGAAATGTTTCAAATAAAAGTTTAGCTCTTTGTATGTGTAGTTGATATAGCAAGTTTAAAGAAAATCTTCGGAGCCATTTTTGAGAAAATTGCAAAAACGTAAAAAAAACAACTAGTAAAGTGGTACTTCCGGTTGAGGAATATTGACACATAACGCACCGTCAGATCCCATGGTGATACCTAAACGTAATATCAAGTTTGAACTTTCTACGATTTTTCGTTTTTGAGCTATGCTGTTCACATCATACATACACACACCCACACACACACACACACACACACACACACATACAGACCATTCGCTAAAAACCACTTTTTTGGACTCAGGGGACCTCAAAACGGATATTTCCAGTGAAAACTCGATATCGAAAATTTGACACGATTACAATACTTTCCTTTACTAGGAGTAAGAGAAAGTAAAAATGAGAACTCTCAGGAAACTCAGACTTGATATTCCGTACCATCACATCCGGTCAAAATCCGTCATTCCGATGAGGTTAGTGTTATATATAATATATATATATATGTGTGTGTGTGTGTGTGTGTGTGTGTGTATTTGTATAAAGTATTTCAAAAAATGAGAACTCGCAGGAAACTCAGACTTGATATTCCGTTCCATCACATCCGGTCAAAATCCGTCAATTCCGATGAGGTTTGTGTGTGTGTGTATAAAATATTTCAAAAAATGAGAACTCGCAGGAAACTCAGACTTGATATTCCGTTTCATCACATCCGGTCAAAATCCGTCAATTCTGATGAGGTGTGGGTGTGTGTGTATTTGTATAAAATATTTCAAAAAATGAGAACTCACAGGAAACTCAGACTTGATATTCCGTTCCATCACATCCGGTCAAAATCCGTCAATTCCAATGAGGTTTGTGTGTGTGTGTATGTAAAATATTTCAAAAAATGAGAACTCGCAGGAAACTCAGACTTGATATTCCGTTCCATCACATCCGGTCAAAATCCGTCAAATGAATGTGCCACCTTACTGAATGTTCTTTTTTCGGTTTCTGGAAAAGTGGCCGAATGTTTTTCTCAAACAACGTACATTTGGTCTGGAAATTGATGTTCGGCGGGCACTGGTGAGCTCTAATGTCCAGCTTGCTTCCAGAGTGCCACCCTGCTATAATGTAATATAAAGAGCCATTAAAATGAATTGCTAATGGAAACCGTGAACCGCAAATGCGACTTTACAGAAGGATTTCTGAATCTGTTGGCAGTTATCTGGACCTTGTCGCCATTATTTTAACCGAACTACGAACTGCGCATCTACACATCATCACTTTGATTAGAAACATTTTTGCCAGCAATGTCAGACATACTTGAGAGAGTTGGCACATTTTAGAATTAACTGTTGATAGATAGCACTGTCATATGGGCTACATTGTGGCTACTACATACACCTCTCTGCTATCATAAACAAACCAACATGTGTAGTGTAGTAAAAATTTTTATGTGTAATTTTGCTTGTAATCACTCAATAAAAAAGATGATTATAGTTTGTAGTTGGTGTTAAATGACCACCAAGTGTCTTAACAGCTAAATTCTGCCTGCAGAGCTTTAATGTGTACTACGATTATTTGGTTTAATCGACCCAAAATGTAAACTCATTTGCATATTCCTACAATTTACTATGCACCCACTTCCTGTTTATCGCTAATGCCCGACCCCTTGTTTTGTAACAATTAGCCGAACAAAATGTAGTTAGGGGCAACTAAAGAGCAAATACGATTTCATTGTAGCAATTCTGTTCCTTTGCCTACATATAACAAAACAATTAAATAATTAAAAAAATACGGAGTTTGAAGAGAATACATTCCTTGGAATTGGAAACTGCCTGAGGAGGGAGAGTTATAATGCAATTAATTTTCCAGGTGAGATCTCAAGTATTTGCAACCTTATTTGCTGACAGAAGCAAACACTTGCACAATAAATAGCAACTAAACTTTGGAATCACTCTTTCAACTGATAACAGTAGTTTTATCAAATCAATCGCAATTCAAAATAATAATAAATACATAAAATCGTAAATAACAAAACATAGCGACATAGTTAATCTTGGCAGCAAACAGTGACTCACCCGGTACAGCTAACCTGATCAACAAACTGGCAGAGCGAAAATTTTTATTTCGTTTAAAAAAACTGTTGTTTTGATGAGAATAGTGGGAGGGGTGTATGTAACTCACTTCTCCTCCAATAGGGCGCACTCATACCACTCCTCTGCCAAGCATTTCAACTTCCCTTTCTTGAAAGACTGGACATTCTTACAATTAACTTGCCTTAGTAGAAGATCAATAAAAGGAGCGATCAATAAAAATACACTTTTATAAAATTATCCGGTATTTCGACAAATTTATTGTCTTCTTCAGGGATAATATTTTTTTTTAATTTAAGGCGCGTAAACAACTATGGTCATTGGCGCCCGAAGCCTTCTCAATGCACTGCCGGCCTCCGGGCAGTGTTCTCTCGATGCAGACACCACTGTCCATCATCAGACAGTGAGCTATAGAGGCTCGTAGGAAGAAAAAATCTAAGGGATTTATTCCTTATAAAAGGATCGAACCCGGGTCCTCCGCATAGGAGCCCATTACGCTAACAACTGAGCTATTTCCTTCCCTAGGATAAAAATAAAAAACGATTTAAAGGGATTACACACAATTTTCATAATAAAAACACACTAAACAAAAGTTAAAAGAAAGAGTTACTTATATACTGAACTACATCGTGCAGTACTACAATGCACTACTACTGCATTTACAAAATGATTTGGGATGAAGTAGTTCAGTATATAATGATCCCTTTGGGTCATAGAAAATTATCATTTGAGATGAGTTCAGCATGTAAGTAATTCTTTCTTTCAAGTTTTGGTTAGGGTGTTTTTACTGTGAAAATTATGTGTAATCCCTTTTAATCGTTTTTTATTTTTAACCCTGAAGACGACAATAAATGTGTCGAAACGTCGGATAATTTTAAAAAGATGTATTTTTTATTTACCGCTCCTCGTAATCTCCTGCAATCATAATCGAACGGTCGAGAATCATTATTATCATTAATCAGCTTAATTAAAATGTTTACTTTTCAAAAAATTTGGACTATATATTTATTGTTTAAAGTTCATTATCCAGGGAATGACATGAAGAGAATAGTTATTGTGTAATCAAGTTAATTAGAAGTGATGTTGGCCACACTGACACAATGTTTATACTACTTTGTCTAGTAGATCATTCTTGGTAACAGTGTTTAACATGTAATCCTTCATTGAAATACAAATTCATAAATAAAACGGGTGCCAATAGTATCATTATATTGTACATCAGTAAGATAATATTGCTGCAACATCAAGGTAAATACTTGAAATATCTACTTTAGCATTTCTGTATTCAAAGTTATCATTTAAAGTGTCTGCTACTATTGCAAGTTGTTAGTTAAAATTGCTACATTTTCCATGTAAAAAACCTAACATAAATATAGAAGTGATGGGGGGGGGGGTTAAGTACCAACAACTATAAAGGAAATTACCCCAATTTAGTCGTGTCCTAGAAAATTCCAAAAAACTCATAATCTGTTCGGTAAAGTCACACTTCCAGTCAACCGAATTTCTTCAAATTTGGAATTCTATCAATTCTACTGTTTCCTCAGTGTATTAATATTATGCAGCTAGTAGAACCATATATTATACTGAAGCGGTGCTTTAGAGGAAAGCATAACGCTACTGTTCCCTCAGACCCCCCTAAAGCATAACGCTACTGTTCCCTCAGACCCCTCTAAAGCATAACATTACTGTTCCCTCAGACCCCCCCTAAAGCATAACACTACTGTTCCCTCAGCCCCCCTAAAG
>JAAEAF010001066.1:176218-209963 GCA_011037195.1 Triatoma infestans | reverse complement strand
GATTGCTTCGATTGACGTTACCAGAGGAGACGATGCCCAAATGATTAAATCAGGTCATGCGGAAGGTAAACCATGGTTGACTGCACATGGTTTAACCCTGGCGCTGGCAAAGACGGAGATTGTAATGCTCACCAAAAAACGTATAGATGTGTGCATCCCATGGAAGTTCGGGGAGGAGACAATAGGCGAGGAAGAGGCTGTTAAATACCTGGGAGTGACGATTGACGTTAAGCTAACCTTTGGCAAGCATATTCAGAGGGCCGCGGAAAAAGCGTCTATAAGCGTGGGAAGGTTGAGTAGGCTGATGAGCAATGTCGGGGAACCTAGGGCCCGCACCTGCAAAGTTTTGATGAGTGTGGCACAATCAGTATTGCTGTATGGGGCAGAAGATTGGCGCGGGTGCAGAGGCTCAGTGCTCTCCGGATAGCCACTGCATACCGGACTGTTTCGGAGCCAGCTATATTGGTAATTGGCGGGGGTCATCCCCATTACATTTCTCGCCTCCGAACGGAAGAGATTCTTCGGGAGAAGGAGGGAAGTGGACAAAGCAGCTGTCGCTCGAGAGGAGCGGCTACGTACTATGTCGGAATGGCAGACTGCATGGCTGGAGGAGACTAGTGGAAGGTGGACCGCGGAGTTAATCTCGGACGTGAATGACTGGACCAGGAGATTACTGTCTCATCCAGTGCTTCACTGGTCACGGCTACTTCCGGAGATTATCTGCGGAAAATGGGCAAGATACCGGGAGGGACTGCCCCCATTGTACAGGGATGAGAGACAATGCCCATCACACTTTTTTTTGAGTGTGAAATGTGGGGTCGTCTCAGAAGGGATTTGGATGGGAGCGTCGGCCGGTGGAGTCCTGACCGATTCCAAAGTATAGTTCTCACAAGCCTAGCGAACTGGAGAGCGGTAACTACTTTTGCCAGAGAGGTTTTAATATGTAAAAAAAGGGAGTAGGATGAGGAGGATGTGAATCCCTAATTAGGGTCAGGTTGAGGGGCCTAGCCTGATGTAATACTGCGCAAGTGAATCCAGGCTAGGTCCGGTGATGAAGGGGGGTGTTTTAGCCGGTAGACCATTTTGTTGGGAGTCCGGCACTTTGTGCGTAAAAAGCGTTAAAGATTATTATTATTTATTATTATTATTATTATTATTATTATTATTATTATTATTATTATTATTATTATTATTATTATTTATGGAGCCAAGTATGGGCAGGTGCGCTCAACAAGGAGGCGTTTAGGAAAAGATTAGCCAGGGTACAGAGGATGGGGGCATTAAGGATTGCCTCTGGATATCGCACTGTGTCCAAACCTGCAATTATGGTCATTGCCGGAGTGATCCCCATTGCATCTCGCAGGAAAACGTAAAAGAGCGTACGGGAAGAGGGCAGAAGGAAAACAAGAAACTCTCCTCAGGGAAGAAAGACAAAGAACCTTCCGAAATTGGCAGGCTTCCTGGGAGGACGATCATCGGGGTCGATGGATTAAGGGAGTTGAGGAATGGGTGAGAAGACCGCACGGCGAGGTAGACTTCTATCTCACCCAACTCCTGAGCGGCCATTAATATTTCAGGGCGTACCTGAAGAGGATGGGGAAAGCTGAGGAGGAGGAGTGCTTCTACTACGCTCGGGGAGTAAAGATGATGCCTCGCACATCTTTTTTGCGTGTGTCCGGTGGCAGCGTTTGAGGAGGGACCTAGAGGTGGTGATAGGACGGCTGACCCCAGACACGCTGGTAAAGATGATGCTATCCAGTGAGAAGACCAGCTGCCGTCTCACTGCGACAACATAAGTGCGGGGAATTCTTATTAAAAAGAAGCAGAATCTGGAGGAGCAGGAAAAGAGGAACCCCTAGGGGGATCGGACAGAGGCCTAGCCTGATGTAGTGCTAGAATCAGCGAATCGAGGCCCAAGCGGAGGGAGGGGTGTTTTAGCCGGTAGTCTCCGGGAGTCCGGCACGGCGTGCGCAAATGCATTTCAACACCATCCCCCAAAAAAAAGAAAAAAATTACTATTATTTATTATTGTTAAAATTACATCATTTAAAACGACCATGATATACGAAAGTGGCACTTTAGAGGAAAACTTAACCAATCCCTCCTTGAAAATGAATTTTCCCGGGGAACTGTTTTAAAAAAAAATTGTTTTTTATGTATATATAGTTAATATACTAAGTTTAAAGAAAATCGTTGAAGCCGTTTTAAAGAAAATTGCAAATCTAAAAATATTCCATTCAATAAAGTGGTGTACTTTCTTCAATTGTCTGATTTTGACCAAACACTCGACTCTCAAGTGCCCCCCCCAACCGATTAGACCTTTAATCGAATATCAAGTTTAAGTCCGCCGATTTCCCGTTTTTTAAATTTCCCCTTCTCTTCCCACAGTAAAAAAAATGAATTACTAAAATGTTATAAAGATTTATTTTTCAAATCTAGATTTAAATATATTTACTATCTCGTACCAAATTATCGAAATTGAGTTTTCACCCGAAAGACATGTTTGAGGTAGCCCTGAGTAAAAAAAGTGGTTTTTAGAAATTGGTTTCAATGTTTGGGGTGCATATGTGGTCAGCATATAACTCAAATATGGTGTAAATCATAGAAAGCTGAAACTTAGTATTTCATTTAGGTTCTATTAGGAGACGAGTCAATAAGATTTTCGTCAAAAACCGGAAGTACCAATTTACTGAAAAGACTTTTCTTCTATGGCTCCATATATTTTCTTAAAACTTATTAAGTATTAACTAATCATATAAAGAGCTACAACATTTTAGGCTATCCTCCAATGTACCATTTTAATATATTATACGATTCATACTAGTCTGTTATCACATTAATAAGAATTTAATATATGATCAAAATTCCTTGTTTGAAGAAAATCACTATACCGGAAGTATGACTCTATATTTTATTGCGGATGCACTTATATACATTTTCAGTTAAGTATACGAGATGTGTGATTTATAAATAGATAATAACCGTTTAATTGCAATTAGAGAAAGTCCTGCGAGTGTAACGGATTTTTTACTTTCTCTTACTCCTAGTAAGAGGAAGTATTATAATCGTGTCAAATTTTCGATATCGAGTTTTCACCGGAAATATCCGTTTTGAGGTCCTCCGAGTCCAAAAAAGTGGTTTTTAGCAAATGGTGTGCGTGTGTGTGTGTGTGTGTGTGTGTATGTGTTGTTGTTGTGTATGTATGTATGGATGTATGTAGTATGTATGGTGAACAGCATAGCTAAAAACGAAAAACACCGTAGAAAGTTGAAAAATCATATTCCTTTTAGTATCCTCATGGGATAGGACAGTAGTTATCTGTCAAAATTCCTCACGGAAGTACCACTGTACTCGTTGGACTTTTTATTTTGGATTTTTTTTTTCAAAAATGGTTAAAAACGATTTCTGAACTTCCATACAACACTAAACATGCATATCTACAACTTTTTACTGACACATTTCTCTGGGAAAATTCATTTAAGGGTACTTTTAGGGGGGGGGGTGGGGATATGTTTTTCTTTAAAGTGCTATCACTGTTGATTATACAATTCTATCATCCAAACAAAATTAATTAGAAATAAATAAATGGCCAAAATTCCGAGTTTCCAGAAAATTAGTAAACCGGAAATGCGCTTTTACTGAACAGTTTTTTTCAGTTTTCGACGAATTTTGTTAAATACGATGCACAAACTATAAAATTTGTCAATAATAATTATGAGAACAGGAGTAAGAGAAAGTTGTGTGAGTGTTTCACACCAGATTTTTTTTTAATTCAATTAATATATTGAATAATGTGATTAAAATAATTATATTTAAATATTGATCCGCAATCCATATAATATTAAAACTTAAGGTAGTTTATTTAATCTTATTAAATTAAAATGGACCCGTCACTAAGCTGGGTCCATTGTTCAGTTATAAATGTTCTTATTAAAAATCTGTAAATCGATAAAAAAATTTATATTTAATAATTTAAAAATTGCAAAAGAAAAAGAAATTAAAAATGAAATGTTTATTTTTTTAATTAATTAAACATAAATTTTATTTAAATTATTATTTTTTTTTTTTTTTTTTTCCCTCTCATCTATTAATTTATGTGTTCTGGAATTTTTTTGTTTTTTTAAAGAAATTATAAAAAAATCTAATAATTATATAAAATAAATAAATATTAATTCTTGTTTTTTAATTATATGTATAAGACCAATAAATATGGCAGGGAAAATGTAATATTTTAAGTTGGTAAGAATGTTTTCCTACTTTGTCTGGTAGTGGGGGTAACATTAGATTAGTTTTGTAGAGACGTGCGACCCTAACGGGTTGTCATGGCTCATTTTTTTTCTATTTTTACTTTATTTTCTTATTATTATTATTTCTTTTTCCCTGCAAAACATTTAATTATTAATTAATAATTAATTATCGGTTAGTGTTAATTTAATTATATAAAATTATTTTATAATTCTTTTATTGTAAATTATTTTATTTAACCTAATTCCTAAATTCTGTGTTTTCTTTTGTTGTTGTTTTTTTCCTTTTTTCTTTTGTCAAAAATCAATCTATTCTTAAAAGTT
Source organism: Triatoma infestans (assembly GCA_011037195.1). Lineage (NCBI taxonomy): Eukaryota > Metazoa > Arthropoda > Insecta > Hemiptera > Reduviidae > Triatoma > Triatoma infestans. Next base: position 205,395 of record JAAEAF010001066.1, on the reverse strand, counting down.
TTTTTTTTTCTAGTTTTATTTGTTTAAAGTAGGGAGGTTATGCAATGGTTTGTTAATAATATTTAAAATTTGTCCAAATTGTTTACTACAGCAGGTTAGTTTTTGTCTTTTTTATATTATTGTTTTTTTGTTTTAACTTTTTGGGTGCAAATTATCGGGCCAATTTGATTTATTTTTTTTTTATTTTTTTTTTTTGTATTATTTCTAGTTTTTATTTGAATTAAAAAAAAGGAGCTTCATAACTAGTTTTTTGGAAATTAAACAGTAGAATTCTTTGATTGTAATTATTTATTATTTTTTTTTTTTTTGTTTTCCTTTTTAATTAAATTTTTTTTTTTTTTAATAATCGAATTTTTTTAGTTTTTTTTTTTTTTGAGTAAATTTAGTTTTCTAAAAGTGGGGAAAAAGTTGAGGAAGAAGGTTGTTGTGTTATAGTTGCAGTATATCTGGTATTGAATAGAAGGAAGAGTGGGTTGTACAGACCAAGCTTGTCTATCGATCGTTTTCCAGAGGGTTGCCGGCTGACTTGTTGATCTTTATATAATGATATAGACCAAGTTATTTCTTTAATATTTTTATTTATAATATATTTATTAAAAATGAAACATTAAATTCCTATAATTTTTCAAAACAAAAACAACCAAAAAAAAAACACAGGATTAAGGAAAGCTAGTTTTTAAATTTTCAAAATTTATTAGCATTATATACATATATTTAAACCAAATTTACGGATTAATTATTTCTTGTTTAATAATCTCCCCCATCCACCAAAAATAATTTAAAAAAAAAAAAAAAATATTATATAAACTATATTTTTATATACTTTTTATTATGAGGGAAGGAAGAGAAATATTATGAGTGGTGTTGGTTTATTAGTAAAAACGTTTACACCACGTAGACGTAAACGTGGTGATAAACGTCCAGAACCAGTTGAAACTAGACAACCAGATCTTGTAGCTACATGTTGCGATGATCCGATTACACCGCCGCCAGCTTTTCTACCACCTGGACATATTAAAGCAGGTTACAATAATATAAGTTTTTTTTTTCTACTTCTTTAATATTTTTTTTCTTATTTTAGTTAATTAATTTTTAACTACAATTTCAACTGTTTTGTTCAAGTGCATATATTTTTAAGATATTTGATGTATAATTTCTGTTTATTTATTCATTTTAATTTTTTTTAAATAATATATTCATTGTTTGCAAATGCGCATGATCAGTACTGGCTGTTGTTTATATTTCCATTCTATTTCAGACGTATATATATCTCAAATATTCGATTATTTTCACAAAAAATAGAGATACAACAATTTACAATTAATTTCTCAATATAAATTGTAAGAGTTTTTTTTTTTTTACTTTCTCTTACTTCTCCTAGTAAGAGGAAGTATTGTAATCGTGTAAAATTTTCTATATCGAGTTTTCACCGGAAATAACCCGTTTTGAAGTCCCCTGAGTCCAAAAAAGTTGTTTTTAGCAAATGGTGTGTGTATGTATGTATGTATGTGAACAGCATACCTCAAAAACGAAAAAAACCTTAGAAAGTTGAAACTTGTTATTCCGTTTAGATATCACCATGAGATCTGACAGTACGTTATCTGTCAAAATTCCTCAACCGGAAGTACCATTTTTTACTAGTTGGATTTTTTTTTACATTTTTTGCAATTTTCTCAAAAAAAAAAAAAATAGCTCCGACGATTTTCTTTAAACGTGGAATATCAATCACACATACAAAGAGCTACAACTTTTATTTGAAACATTTCTCCAGGAAAATGCATTTAGGGGTACTTCCGGGGGAGGGGTGGGGTTAGGTTTCCATCTAAAGTGCTATTTCAGTTAATTAGAACAATTCTGACAACTAAATAATAATAATTAGAATTAAATATGTTGTTGAAATTCCGAGTTTTTGAAAAAATCGGATAACCGGAAGTGCATTTAGTTTACCACTTTACTAAATGATTTAATTCTTTTTTTCGCAATTTTCTCAAAAAATAGCTCCGACGATTTTCTTGAAACTTCCATATAAGTATAAACTAAACATGCAAAGATCTACAACTTTTATTTAAAACATATTTCTGGGAAAATGGGGTTATGTTTTTCTCTAAAGTGCTATATCATAGTTCGATTATACAATTCTATTATCCAAACAAAAATTAATTAGAAATAAAATAGATGGCCAAAATTACGAGTTTTAAGAAATTTAGTAAACCGGAAGTGGCGCTTTTACTACTGGAACAGTTTTTGACGAATTTCATTAAATTTGTGTACACAAACTATAAAATTTGTCAATTATAATTTTTTTTGAGAACAGGAGGAGGAAGTAAGAGAATGTTGTGTGAGTGTTTCACACCAGATTTTTTTTTTTTTTTTCTCATCCATTCTGGTATGTGAAAGTATTTTTTGCGATCGTGTCAGATTTTCATAATTGAGTTTTTATCGCAAATATATGTTTGGGAACTATTGTTTGCAAAAAAAAAAAAAAATTTTTTTGAGCGGTTGTTCTGTCTGTATGTGTGTATTTTTTTTTTTTTTTTTTCCCCGACAATTCCAACGATTTTGTTTAAATTAAAACTTAAAATGTAGGGTGCTATTTATACCTATACAATAATTAACATACATTAGAAGCAATGCTAGGATTTTAAAATTTAAAGGAAATCGGTTAATACCGGAAGAGTAATTTTACACAATTGTTCGTTGTTTTTTTTGGAATATTCTTGAAAACTATCGTAAACGAATTTCTTTAAAGTGCACATATCAAAACATATCACTTTTATTTGTAAGATCCCCCCCCCCCACAAATTGATCTTAGATAATTTGTTTTTATTAAATTTGTGCTGTTTAATTTCATGAACTATTATTATAGTTTTGTTCAATTTTATTTATTAGCGCTTTCTTTTTGGACTGTAATGTAATCACTATTCTACGTGCCTGGGTTAGTAGGTTGGTACTTATCCACCACCCCTCCCCCAAACACCTCTGCATATGTGTTAGGATAAATTTGTAAAAATTTGAGTTAGTATAAGAAAATATGCCCATTTTATATATCGACTGTATTTTTTTTTATAAGGGTGAGTGTTTTACACCAGATTTTTTTTTTTTTTTCAATTTATCGTAATTTTCTCTACAACCACAATAATGGATTTCTTTAAACTTTATAATCATGATTTGGCATAATATATGTATATTCATTTTTTTTTTTTTGTTTGAAACCGTTTTAGTACGGTTCTGTCAGATTTGTGGAACATGACTCTTCCATATCAAATGCCATTTTATTATTATAATTCCTCGGTTTTTTTTTCGCCTAGATAACATTGCTGCCAACTTAACATTTAGTAAAAGTTTCAATTTGGAAGAAAATTTATCCCTAACCAACTATGTGACTTTCAGAGCAAGTTATTGTTGGTAGTGATCCATAAAAAAATTCTCTCTTTTGAATTCTACTTTTCTATGATGCTGATCTTGTTGCGGTAGGTTTAATACTTTTCTTTTTAAAGAAATCGTTCTGTATTAAAAAAAAATCATTTTTAATTAAATCACGTTCTAGTGGAAATCCAAAATTGTATAAAATACTAAAAATATTATTTAAACAAAGCGCCTAATTATGGATAAAAACGGAAATATTCGTGGGAAATTATGTGGGACTTGGGCGCGAAGATTATTACGCTTAAATACTTTAAAAAAAATTACAAATGCATAAATAGATTCTATATAGGTCCCTATATTTTTATCTGTGATTCTATTGATGTCTCTGACTGTGTATGCGTATAGTATGTATGTATGTATATATTGCCTGTTTTCATAATATGTCTTCCTGTCTGTATATATTATATTTATTTGTCAATAACAGACATTTATATAGACTTAGCATGACATATTATAGATAAACATATAGATAGCCAGACGACATACACAGATATGGACAGAGACAAAATGCGTACATATAGACGGACGATATATATCAAAAAAAAAAAAAAACTTACATACCGATATACTATCTATGGGACAAACATACATACATAGATTCTGACGCTTCATTCAAAAATATAAATACAAATATACAGTTTTTATATAATTAAGATTTAATTAAGAATGATATATAAATTAGAGGGAACATTTTAATTTAAAAAAAAAACCCCTAGCGATGTGATCTCACTTTTTTATAAGAATGCACTCTGCGATGTCTCTATCTAATGTCAACCGTCAAAGTCTTTACGTTTATGTACAGCGTATTACTGCCAAGGCTGGTAAAGGTAAAAATCGTTTATGTTTGAAAAGAAAATATTATTTTCTCACTTTGTCCACTTTACAAAAATTCATGTAAATCATCAGAAGATTTTTCTTGTTGGCCGTTAGTTGTAATATGAAAACAAGAATTAGTTGGCTTCTCGACCAATTGAAGGTAAAAAACAAAAAAAAACAAAAAATAAATTTTGTAATTGTTTTTTTAATAATTGACAGGTTCGATGTTTCGACAAACTTTGTTTGCCTTCTTCAGGAACAATACAAAACAAAAATAAAGAGAAAAAAATTATAACATGAAACACAAACAGAAAACAAAATGCATAGGTGCGATTACAGGAGTAATCATTACAGACTTAGCATTACTACTGTAATCCCACCTATCTATTTTGTTTTCTGTTTGTGTTTCATGTTATAATTTTTTTCTCTTTATTTTTGTTTTGTATTGTTCCTGAAGAAGGCAAACAAAGTTTGTCGAAACGTCGAACCTGTCAATTATTAAAAAAACAATTACAAAATTTATTTTTTGGTTTTTGTTTTTTACCTTCAATTGGTCGAGAAGCCAACTAATTCTTGTTTTCATATTCATGTAAATCCTTAATTCTTGTATATCATGGGCATGTTTGTTGCTAGCCTTAGAAATTTGTTTTGCAAAATCTGAATGCCATCAATATTGGCCGTGTAGGTGCTACTCCACTAGGGAAAGCATTGGTTTTAAAAACCACCTTATATATATCAAAAGCTTGTTGCTTAGAATCAGTTTAGACTTTCTGTAGAGAAGCGGGTATAGTGCTCGCATCGCTGCCTTGCTTTTATTCCTTTACGTAAGAAGAAAAAGCAAATTTTCATATAATAAACGGGGCTTGACCATGGCACTGTTTGCCCCCTGAAATGTACTTCTTTACAGATCGCGGGTCTACTTTTGGAAAATAAAATAGTCCCCATATATATCAAATTGTAGCCATTGTTGGCCGTTAGAATTGATGAAAAACACTTGAAAGGGAAACAAATTTTTGGTGTTTTCTTATGATACCCTTCGGCCGATCAGCCAACCAACAGATACTTCTCATAAAATAGTCTCCGCTTTTACTGTTGTTTATTTTAATTTTCCACTTTCTTACAATATCTGCTGATGTCACGCTATTGCTTCCGACAATCTATTGCGCTATTCTGTCTATTCTCCATGAAGAAGAATAGAGAGCAACTCGTCATCACCATATAAAGCCAAACTAACATTCTTAGGTCTAAACAGCGTGTTGAAGTAGGCAAGAAATAGCATTGGCGACCAATAATTGAATCCTGAGGATCTCTAGCTCAAACAAAATTATAAACAGACAGACCATAAATACAAGCAGTTAGATAGACAGGGTGGCCAACAAAATAGACAGAACTCCATACATGTTTTTTTTTTAACATTTGGGCGTAAAAAAAAAATCCAAAGACCCAAGTATCCGTTGTGGTGGTTGGTTCCGTAAAGCTGGAAAGCATCAGAGATATTTTTTCCATGATAGCCTGCTTCTTTTGGTGGTCTTCAACCGATTTCGGGTGTTCGCCCATTATCAGGATGTTTTTTGTCAAAACAATGTGATAATATAGACTTGCACAGAGCAAATTCAGTTAATACATGGTATTTTGTTTTTTTGTTAATGTTTTTGTTATGACCTAACTAGGTTAAGAAAAAATTAGTTCTTTGTATCTGTGTGGGTAAAAAACACATGCTTTTCCTTTTTTGGGCTATTGTATATTGTTCCCTTTTTAAAAAAAAACATCCAATAAGTGAATATTTATAACTGAAATTACGTTTTTTTTACAAATTTTGATTTGATTTTACAAAGATTGGATTTATTTATAAAGGTAATACAGTTATAAATTTGATACGTAATGAAAATGTACGTATCAGAATTCAGAATTTTAGCAACACATTAGATATCATATTAGGTAAGAGGGAATAGTTAAGTGGTTAGCGTACTGGACTCCCACGCGGAAGGACCCGTGTTCAAGTCTAGCTGTGTGTTAGATTTTTTTTCTTCGTAGGAGCCTCTACAGCTTACTTGTCCGCTGTTGGACAGTGTTGTCTGTTACGAGAGAACACTGTCCGGAGCTCGGCAGTACAGTGAGAAGGCTCCGAGTGACTATACATGTTGACGGCGCCTTAAATTAAAATAAAAGAAATAAATAAAAAGATATCATACTAATATAAAAAACGGTAGAATCATATAATATATTGAAATGATTTTTTTAGAAGAAAGCTTAAACTTACCCCTCTCCAAATAAATGATTAGTTGTTATACCAAAAATTTTGAAGAAAATCTTTGAATTCAATTTCGAAAAAATTGCCAAAAAAAAAAAAGGAAAAAATTACCTTGTCAAGTGGTATTTCCACTTCCTATCGACCACGTTTTTTTACCAAAACTTTATTGTCACGTGTACCTGGTAACATCTAATCTAAATATCAAATTTCAGATTTCTATCTTGAACAACACAAACAAACAAATCAATTTCAAAAAAAAAAAAAAAAACACTTTTTCGAACTCAGGATACTTCAAAAAAATATATATTTTCCGGTGAAAACTCAAATCAAAAAAATTTGACGCCATCGTAGTAAAAGAAAGTAATAAGTTTCATTCATAAAACACAATTTTTCAAAAAAAAAACATTGAATTTAGTAATTCTTATCTAAAAACAATTCTCCCTTATATTTCATTCATAATGATTGTAATTCTTAAAACATGACCCTTTTGTTTGAATAGAACTGATTCATACAAAATATACTCTTTTTTTGTTTATAGCCAGTCCGTTTTGTTTAATAAATTTTTGTGTATGTTGGTATAAAAACTAAAAATGAATCATACTATTTTGTTGACGGTATTAGCTATATACATATATAAGGCAGTATGGTACACACTAGGATTTGGTGGGGGTGGGGCAAATCTGTTTGAACTTGCACATCACTCATCCTATCCACTCTATAAATAGCGATCTGTTTGCAAATTGTGAAATCTTCCACATCTAAATCATTTTGATATATTTATCCTTTTTTTTATAAAAGTTGCTGCCAATTTTGTTAGTTAACTACTCTTCTTCTTTATAATTTATTCAGTATATGCTAAAAGTTTATTTTTAAACCAATTTTTTGTTGTTTTTTTTGTTAAGAACGATACATCCATGTTATTTCTACTATTTTAAAAAAAAAAAAAAATCTGATGTGAAACATTCACACAACCTTGGCAGGTAGAGAAGTGATTATATTATAGTCCAGTAGAGCGCAGCATTTAACATTTTAAATTTACCGCCAACTCACCGCCTTTTTTTTTTAGAAAAGAAATCAATTTTTAATTTTTTTTTTTTTAGACGTTTATATTGATACAGTTAACATACCAAGTTTAGAGCGGTACTATTCTCCTCCAGAACCTCCCAAAAAATAGAAATTTGTCTAGGAAAATATTTCGAATAAAAGTGATAGGCTAGTTTCATGTATTTAGTTAGTATGTATAAGAAGTTATAGAAAAAACATTGGAACCGTATTCGAGGACTTCGCAGAAAACTGGAAAAAAAAACCTGTTCAATCCGTACTTCCGGTGTTTGGATTTTGTTTAAAACATTTATGTCAAATGTGGTTGTAATACCAGAAAGGAACATCAAATTTGTAAACTTCCGGCGATTTTTCATTTTTGAGTTATTTTGTTCACACACATACGTATACCATTCGCTAAAATCATTTTATTTATTTTTCTCTCCTTTCTTACTTAGTTAAACTCAAAATTTATATTTCCCCGTGAAAACACAATTTCAAAAGTTTGTTTACGATAGCAATACTTTTTGAGAAAAGTAAAAAGTGATGAATAGCAATGATAAAATAAAGATTCTAATAATAGTTATAATGTAGGGAAGAGATTAAGATTAGCTCAGTGGTTAGCGCACTGGACTTCCACGCGGAGGTCCCCGGTTCGTGTCCGGCTATGGTGCTCTTATATTTTTTTTCCTCTCTAGAAGCCTCTACAGCTCACTGTTCCGCTGTCACTGTATTATTAAAAAATAGTAATAATGAGTAAAATAAAAATTTTAATATAAACTAAATAGAATTAAAGCGAATTTAAGGAAAGAGGGGAAGGGGAAAGGTAAAATTTGCAGAAAGAGATCTATGATTTTATTTGTGGTTAATTATTATTAGCGTTATTATTATAATCAAATTATTAATAAGTTATTAAAAGTGTGGTTAATATTTTAAGCCATGGTTCATTATTTACAACCACATATTTAATTCAACTACAATTCAATAATTTCTACCAATCTTTGATCCGCTTGTTGCTTCAGTCCGGCGTCATCTCTTGTTAGCGATTACTAAAAGACATAATATAGGAGATTTGTTATCAAATGAAAAAGGGAACAGAATCTCTAACAACATTTTATGTTTTCTGATATTTAATGTACTGTCATATTGTTTTTTTAAAATGTAAAAAAAAAAAAATTATTAATTTTAAGAATTTCTACTCTACTTTAATATTTATTATTAACATATTTTAAGATATCTGGCAACAATAATAATAATGTTATTAATATATTTTAGCGATGTTATCTAATAAAAATGTTTTTGTTATCCAAAGACTAAAAAATAATACTTTATTTTGTAATTTGAATGCAATAATTACTTTATTATTGATTTATTTTTTTTTTATTTTGTTATCAGAGTTGAAGAAGGAGAAAAACGATACTGAAGGATCTAATGGCAGTTGTCGGAGTAGTGGAGGTGGTGGGGCCAGCGATGACCAACAATCTTCAGCAACACAACAGCAACAACCACAGCCAACTGCAACAAAACCAGAACGCCCTTCTTCACTTGGTCCTAGCAAGTTAACAAGAAGGTTGCTGTGCTACCATAATGATCTCTACACTTCTTCGCCAACACTGCCCAACAGCCTTCAATCACATTCCGGTTAGTATTCACTATTCTCATTTACTATTCACTTTTTTTCATTTACTAACTTTATTTTTTACCATTTATATTGAAGTAATTTATTCCTATTTTATCAAATTAAATGTAAAAAAAAAAAAAATAATAATAATAATAATTGCATCAACAAGAAAGATGCAAAATTGGGGTTGACATATTTACAGTTATTCAGTAAATGATTAATCTGTGATGGATCTGCATGATTGGGTCTGTAGATATGAATAGAGTAGAGTATGTCTCCATCTCAACTCTGTAGGTGATAATGCAGTTTTTCTATAGTGGTTTAGCGATTGAGAGAAACTTCTAAGCGACCTAATACAAATGTTATAGAAGGTTTAAATCTAGAAAACGAACTTGCCAGGTGAAAATTTTTACCTTTTTTTTTTTTTTTGGTTAAAGATTTGTCACCTTCTTTTAATAATTGTCCTACTGGAAGATAACATCATGATCATTTACCCCGTGAGTAAGAATTGATCTTATGTTCTCGTCGATGTACCGATGAGCATTGAATCTGTCTTAGATAAAGTGACCTAAAACCTATGGCCATGATACCCTATACAATAATATATGTATATGTATATGTTGCTTTCGTTGATTTGGATCTCTACACGAGATTGATAATTGCTGGGTGTAATTTTGTCTTTTACCAATTTTTTTTTTTTAATGTGCCTAGAGTTCCATAATTATATATTCTCATAAAGAAAATTATTTCTGCAAAGCAACAGTTATGGACAAAGTATCTAATTTTTAGAAAAAGAAAATTTAAAGAAATGGTTGACATATCAAAAGATAAAAATATCTATAAAAACAAAACAAATTAAAACTCAGCTTCCAATTACTTGAGCCTAAATGGGATTATTAACAATCAAGAGTATTCTAATTACTTTAATTCTAAAAAAAAAAAATATTAGTCATTCTCAATATAAAGTCACTATTATAATCATAAGATAAAAGTTTATATCGATGATAATAATAAGAAATTTATTATCGATTGCTAACAAAGTTCATATTGTTAATACTCCAGAAAAGAAGTTAGGTTTTATTATTGTTATAATAGGTTGATATTATCAATAGGATTATCTAATAAAGAATGGATTAGGATTAATTGCCCTACGGTTTTAAATATATTAATATAATGTGCATCAAGTTTACGCCCCACTATTTAGCTCAAATATACATACAAAACAATAATTCAGTATATAGTGCAATAATAATACAATATCAACTAGTTAAAGGTATGCATACTTATTACAATTAGTACGTATTATGATGAAATTAATCTTTTTCTCAATCCTCTTTGTTTGGTTTACTATAAGAGGCCTGATGATGGCAGACAATCTGTCGAATATAAGCTTTTAGAGTAAATGATATAATCAGTTGGTCTAACTCCATGATTTTCTAAAAACAAGTGCTTAAAAAAAAAACTGACATATTTGCATCTGTTATTTACAAACTTCTCGACAAATATTGTTTTCCAGGCACTTATTTTAAATTTGTAGTAGTTAGTTCATATTGAGCTAGTTTGGTCCACCTTACAGCTTTACACACCGTCCAGTAAAGTTGCTAATTATAATCCATTTGTAAATAAATTATATAAGAAATAAGCTAAATGCTTGTAGAAGTAAATTATTTTTATTTTAGTGATATAGTAGTAGTAGCAGTAGAATATGTTATAGGCACAGAAGATGTTTCACCAAGAGAAGAGAGTCCAACTCCCTCTAGTAATGAACAAACTTTAACATTATCAGAGTTGCCAGAGCCCCCTATACCTGTATCAGAAATAGGACCTATCCCACCACCTCCAATGTTCAGCAATATAACACACAATTTGCCAGAAGATATGCAGGATTATTCATATGAAGGTAAATGTAGTTTACTGTTTATTGACGTTTTTCTTCTTCTTTTTTTTTTTGTAATTTCTGTAAAGATTCGTTATTATATTTTATTCTCTTTTCATTTTATAAAAAGATTTTTAACATTTTGAATAAGTTAGTAACATTACTCTCCATCTACGTTTCAGCCTTTTGCAAACATTATAATTAGAACAAGACGGACATAAACCTTCGGAGTCAGAATGGAAAAGCGAATATGCTTACAATGTCGCACTTGAAAAGCTCCATTATAGTGTGCGCGAAACGAATATTTTTTTTATCACAAAAAATTTATGAGCCTCATATTCTCCTGTCTAATTAACTAATAAGCATTAGGTCCTCAAGGAATTTTTACAGTAACTGTAAATTTTAATTTAATATGTCAAACTTTAAACAGTAATTTTTTTATTGTTAAGCTATCAGGGTTTAGATCTAACAGAAGCACTATTATGCACTATGGCTGCTTTTTATGATAACATCACTATTATTATATATTATATAATACATACTATATTTAAGTCGCGTCAACCTAAGATATTGACGCCCGGAACCTTCTCCGTGCAAGCGAACTCCGCCAGTATTCCTTAAAGACAATCCACTAATCGCCAGACAGTAACCAGGAAATCTAAGCATGGCCTGGATCAAAGGCGGAACTTCTAACTCGCATTCCATCTAATTCAGTAATCCCATTCATGATTGCCAGTATTAATATTAAAGCTATTTTTCACCACAAATCTGGGGTTATATTTGCCATGAGCCGCCACAGCAATCCCAGCAGTGGCTGCTAAATAGGTATTGCTTGGAACAGTCATTCGTTTTGGACCCAGTATCAAATTTAACATGCCGAGCCTGGTTTTGCACAAAGTAACTAACGGCTTTGTTTCGTTGCACATAGTCTGTTGTTAGGATTATTATTTAGTTTTTCACTCCCTTTTTTTTTTTTTTGCAGTTTCCAATTTTATATTGCATTCTGAGTCTCCTAAATCTTATTGTCATGATAACCGAAACAGTTCATGAAAGGAGAGGGCTTGCATAATGACGATTTTTACTGGCATAAACATGCCGCGGTTCCCACTGCCGTTTAGTACTGGCCTTTGCTACCAAGATTCGCTATTAACTGTAGCTCTGAACTTTTTTCTCACGTTGCTGGGTCAACACCATCTTTTGACCTCACTGGAATCGAACTCTGAATTCTCGTGCCAAAGATGAATCCACTAGCCTCTAGAGAACGCGTGAAGACATGTCAAGATAATAAAGATTACAATAGCCGAAAACTATCCTTTTGTGCAACTTTTTTATTTACCAGAATGTTTTTTTATGTTTTTTCATACTTTTGTCACATACATATTTACACTTTCTCTTACTACTAGTAATAGGGAAGTATTGTAATCGTATCATTTTATATTAAAGTATAATTTTAAATGAATGAAATTGAAATAAAATGAAAGAAACTGTGTACATAATTACCTGAAAAAATCTGTAAATCTTGTAAACTGAGTTGGAGGCCAATAATGTGGTGTCCACACGTTGGCTCTAAGTCTCAGTTCTTAAACTTGCTTCATTTTGTTCTTTTTGTTAAGACTTAACTCATTAAAATTTCAAGTTTTCTTTTTCATTTTTAATGATAATTCTTAAATTACATTATATAAGTTTAATTTGTTTCCAATTACGTGTCTTCTATATGTTAATGTAAGTAAATTAAAAGAATTAATATTTAAAGGAAAATGAAAATGAATAAAAAAGACATGCCGCTATTAATCTATATCGAAAAACAATAAAGCACTTTTTCATTGCAGGAATTCTTTGGTAAAAAGATATAGAACAGTAACGTTTAGGTACCATAAAAATTTGTAAATATGTGTGCCAGTCAAATTATTCATTTATATTTGAAATAATAGGCCAGAGCATTTAATTTATTTCAAATTATTAATGTCCACTTTAAAATAAAATTAACCATCACTACGAAAAAATAGATTTTTAAAATTTACATATTTAAAGCAAAAGCACCAACATTACTATTTGCATATCAGATATTTGGTTATATGTGAAACCAGCTTCTCCTTATTATTGAACTATTTAAGAGTTCACTCTAGAAATTAACGGACACATTTTTCGGGAACTAATTTACGATAAAAGTACGGCATAGTACACAAATACCATAATACGTAATTATGGTTGGTTGATGCCGCAGAGCTAGAAAGCATCAGAGATATTTTCCATGACAGCCTGCTTCTTTTTGTGGTCATCGACCGGTTTCGGGCGTTCGCCCATCATCAGGATGTTTTTGTCAAAATAGGGTGATAACATAGACTTGCCCAGAGCAATCAACTGAATTTACTTATAATATGTAAGTTTTAGGATTCGAATTTTGTGCACAGCCAGGCTCTGCGCTTCTACAGAGATGTGGACTTTCATGTAACACCCATTTAGATGGGTCCACCAACGGTAGAGGCCAGTGTGAGATTCTATGAGTTAAACAATTCAATACCCAGTCTTAATCTTTATTTTACAATATTTAAATAAATAAGAGAAATATTTAGTAAATTTAGTTCTTTATATTGGTTCAAGTTGACCTGTAGCTTTGACAGAATTAAAAAAAAAATAAATAAAACCATGATATAAAATAAAACTTGCAGTCGATCGGGCTAGATTAAGAAACAACAGAAATTTCTGTCTTAAATAAAGATTACCATTATTGGAGAAATAAACATCTAAGAACAAACACTTGTATAAACTATTTATAGTTTTTACCTATTTATAGTTTTACCTATTTTTTACCTTTATCTTTGTCAAACTTATTTTTATCAATATATATATATATTTTTTTTTTATTTAGTGTGCGATGTTGAAGATAGTTGTGATGGTGATGAATATTCTGATGGGTCAGGATCTGATTGTGAAGATGATGGCGGAGGGTCGCTACGTTTGGGACAACCAAATCCATCTATAGATACAAGTCGTGTAGAAGAGATACCAGCTAAAGAGCCAAAATTCCATGCAGTACCACTTAAATCAGCTTTAAAAAAGCCACCAACACCTACACAGGAATCACCACAGCCACAATATAAGTGGGTATTTCTTATCTTATCCTATCTTATAATTATTAAGGTATAATTCTTTATCACATTAAATTTGTGCCAGTCCATTTTTATATAGTTTTTTTTTTTAAATAATAAAGATTTAGATACTCCATAGAGCAATATTATCTGTACGTTTAGAAGCAGCAATCATATGTGACGCTCCGATTTCTATTGTATTGAATTTAAATGAATTTTAATACTTAATATTTGGTTAGCGTGGTGGGCTCCCACGCGGAGGATCCCGGGTTCGAGTCCAGCTGTGCTAGCTTAGATTTTTTTCTTCCTAGGAGCCTCTAGAGCTCACTGTCCGGTGATGGACAGTGTTGTTTGTAACGAGAGAACACTGTCCGGAGGCCGGCAGTGCACTGAGAAGGCTCCGGGCGCCAATGACCATAGATTTTGACGCGCCTAAATTAAAAAAAACATATCACTAAACAATCTTCATATATTACTATTTCTACCTTTTTTACTTCCTTGTATCTCGTTTGTTTCTTTCTACTAAAAATATCTTTTACTTTTCAGTTACAGTTCTGAAACTCAATTTATTAGTTTCTATGTACTCTAACATTGTATCTATAGTTACAATGGAGTTTAGTAAACTATTTATTATTTCGTGTAGTTTATTTAAACTACTTATATGTAAATATATAGAATGTCGAAGACCTCAGAAAAATTCTTCGCCGTTCACAGTTTGCTACCTTCTAAAATCTTTGAAAATATAACCGTTTTAAAAATTGACAAAATATGTTTCACAAATATTTAATGTTCTGAAAATGAAAAAATATCGTTTTAGACGAGGTTGGAATGATAAGTTTCCGACCTAACAAGGAAGAAGAAACAAAAATAATGACATAAATTCATTATTTATCTACAAAAACTTCCTTAAATTTATACACTTACGCCACCGGTGCTCCAGTGCTCGGATTTCTTCTATGTAGGCGCTCTCGTCCAAGTCTGCAAAAATAGGCGTTCGACGCTAAGGTTACCTCGGAATCAGATCCATATTTCTTCTCAGCATGGAATTTTTTCAGGTTTGGGAAGAGGATGAAAGCCAAAGGGGTCTGGTTGATAGGATGCATGCGCCACAACTTGAAACTTCAATTCATGAATTCTAGCCATCACACTGAGAGCTTTGTGGCTGGGAGCATTGTCCTGATAATAGAGAACTTTCTTCTTCGCCAGACCTGGCCTTTTTTCCTTAATTTTTTTGCTTTATCTGGCCAAGAAGATTAGAATAATATTCGGCGTTAAACATCCTGCCCTTTTTATCTATGTAGGGGTAGTGAACCCCCACCACTCATCCACACTAGCGAGTGAACCCCCACCACGCATCAGAGAGAAAGAGCCCCTCTCGAGAGAGAGGAGAGGAGAGGCCAGTTGGATATATATACGAGAGACAGAGTCAAAAAGGGATATTCTGTTCACAGTCTCACACTTGAATTGTACATATCGTTTAGCCACGTCAGTCTGTCTGTTCAGTTCTTGTAGTGTAAAGTATACAGTCCTTGGCAGTCAGTCATATACATATATATCAATTATATATCTTATACCGATATTGAGGTGTATTTATCTATCAACATCTACAACCAACATCTCCTCCTACAACCATTACAATCTAGATAATCTAACAACAAGATTCTTTTAGCGTCCCAAAAAAAATGTGGCCATGACCTTCCCTGCCGCATTTCGCCTTTTTCGGCCTTGGTTCTCCCTTACCTGTGCACTGTTTCGATTGCAATTTGGTCTCGGTTTGTATAATGGTGGATGCAAGTCTCGTCCACAGTAACTAACCGCCGCGAAACATCTGTTCGGTTGGATTCATAGAGATCCAAACATTGTTCTGATATCATCACACGTTGCACTTTTTGATCGGGTGTCAGCAATTTTCTCATCCCCAAGATTTCAGTTAGGCTGTGATGCGCCCTTTCTTTCCATATGCTAGCAATCTCAGCTGCCTCTGTCAATTTCAACCGGCGATCATTCATAATGCTTTTGGGGACTTTTTGGATGATTTCTTCGGTTGTAACCGATTTAGGTCTTCTAGAACGCTCAGCATCTTGAGTGCTTGTACGACTACGTTTGATGTCCGCTACCCCTGTTTTGACAAGGAACAAATCTCCAAAATAAAGCGTCTAACTCCGTAGGAGATAAACCTTGATACAAAAAAAAAATATTTTATCACGGCTCTCACTTCGATTGTTGCATACTTGGAAACAGCAAAACTTGATAATTTTAAACAGTCAAATTAAAAACAACCGAATATAGCTCTGTCAAATTTTTAGGTTGTACTAAAGAAAGATGTAGACTGCTAGGAGGCTCGGAAACTTATTATAACATCCTCTTACTATATTATTATTATTTATCAAATTTAAAACTTTTTCACCCACCATAAAAGAAAGAATTTATAATTTTGACGATGTACAAAAGTACTATATCAAAAGTATACTATTAAATATTTTTGATATTTATGAATTTTTGAATTAAAATGTTCTTGATTGTAATGATAATCAATAATAAATAAAAACTAGGATCCACTTTAGTTTATTAAAAAAGACTTTATCGAAGAAACCCAATATGATAAGTGGCACTTTGTATTGGCAATAGTAATCATTAACTAATAAAGTAAACAAAATCTCAGATTGACTGCTATAATTTTAAAAATATAGAAATTTTAGAAAAGCAAAACAAATAAGAGTTATCTTTGTGAAGAGTTTAAATAACTGTGAAGATAAATGTTTAGATCTTTTGTTCAGTTAATCAACTAGATGATAATAGAAAACAATTTTAGTTATATAATATTCTCAATATGACCTTAGCACTTACAAATTAGACACTTTATTTTGTATTTATTTTTTCTCCTTTCAACGGTTTGGAAAAAGAAAAGTATTAAGAGCTGTTGTGACCTGATAAAACAGTTACTGTTATATATTACAATATACTACATAAATGTGTTATATGTAGTGTTAAATATATTTTGTTTTGTTTTGCTGCAGAAGGCCGCCACTTCGTCCTAGGATAATTATTTGGTAATTTTAATAAAAATAATAAATTTCTTGTTTTTTTTTTGTTTTTTTAAGACAAAAATTAAATAAACAAGCATATAATTTTTTCAGAAAACTTTATTATAGGCCTTACTTTAAACCGCTAAAAACATTTAATGAATAAAGTCCTTCTGTGCGCATTCTTTTTGTGCATTTTTTGGCTAGAAAGTCAATTTTGTTGTTTTTTTTTTTGTAGTGATTTCATAACCTTCCAGTGCTTCATTGGCTGAAATCCCAAACCTTCAACGATTTCTCTCCAGGTTAACTTAGTCCGCCAAGAGTCATAAAAAGGCTACAATTTCCTTTTGAGATCAACGATATTGCACTCATCCTGCGAGCTCCTACTTGAAGATACCTATATTCTTTCTTGTAGGAGCACTTCCTTGCACTGAACTTTCTTAAGCGGATGTTTTATTTGGTTTTATATTTTTCACCGATGATTTTGCCAGCTTCTTTTTCTTACATCCCTTAATGCCCGGGAATCGTTTGATATAAAAGTGTTTCTCTTAGGGGTCTATCCATACCTTAAAATGCAGGAAATTCGGCATTAGCTGCCTCAATAACTAATTTCACCTCTGACAAACTGCCGTTTCTCCAATGTCAGTCATATCACAAGAAGCTGGAAATTTGATATCAATTTTTTTTTCTTCTTCCAGGAAGTTTCTTTCCTCTTCAAATCTCTATTAAATATTTCAGTTTCTTTCAGAATTCTTTCGCGCACCTACCAAACCATCGGAGTACTCATGGGAATTGCCCATACTCCTCTCGCAAAATTCTAGAATCTCAAACCGAAAATAGCAATAATGTTCATATGGGTTAAATCATAGCTTTCTTTAATGTCAGAATATCATATCAATATGGTTGATCTGACATTAATTACCAATAAATACCGTTGTCAACTTCACAAGTTTGATTTCACTTTATCTAGCTAATCTAAATTTATTTAGAAATCTTTTTTTGACAATCTATCATTCTTAATTTCTTTGCACAAAAATTATTGCACTGTTTCTGCAGAACTTTTTTATATTTACTTTTCATTTAATATGAAACATCTGATAGAAATAGATCATTTTTTTTTTTAATGAATCACAACTCATCTATAGAAGTGGTGCGAGTAAATCACACTGGGGGAGGCCTTTAAAATATACTGGACATCCACATATGGACATCCATAAACAAAGGATGTGAGCCGGGTTTCCTTCTTGGTCTGCAGAATTAGCATACCGCATTATCAGGAAGTAGCTGTTGGTGCATGCGCCTATTCAGCCTACTGTAGGCCCACTATTAGCCTTATACCTGTCTTATATTAGCTATGGCTCAATAGGTCCCTGGTAAACTTAGATAAATGTCTTTTAATAAAGAATTTAGCCTGCCTCTGTCTTGGTGTTTTTTCCCACCATTGCAGACGCTAGTCTTCTATCCATTCCTTGATAGAAGCTTGGCTTCTGAAGCAAGCCCCAGGAAACATTTGGAAACTTTGACAGGATCGCAATACTCTTCCGTAATGTACCGATTCCGAAATATTAGATGGCTTAAAAAAAAATTTCTTTACATTTCATGAAATCTTCAGATTACACAAAGGTGTTACCATTAAAAAAAAATGTTGAAAAACTTCGATTTAAAAAACAAAATGTTATTTTCATTTCATTCAAAAACAAATTTTAATTTTCTTAATTGGGAAATTAAGTCTTCACTGTTTTTCTCATAGGCTTTTGGCTTTCTTTATTTTCTTTGTTTTTCTTTTTTGCAAAGTGGCTTTGCGCCTCATATGCTTTTCTTTAAAATCATCTTCAATATCTCTAAAAATTTTAGAAAAATCTAATATGATTCTTTAGCTTGTTATTATTTCAGTTGAATTAATTGTAATTTAAGGTTTTAAATAAAAAGAAAATGAGAGAAAAAAAAACAAACATTGTTTTCGTATTGTAATAGTTCATCGCTATTCATTAACGAATGTTTGTAAATTTAATTATATTATAGGCGGCTGTCAAGGACTATGGATTTTTGTAAAATACATTTCTTTTTTTTTTCTTTTTTAGTGGTTTAGTTACATTTGTTTAGTTCACAGAGTTGTCAATCGATATCAAATAATACAGATATTATTGTAAAGAGGTGATAGCACGATATATTTCCTGAGTCGCCTTGTTTATATCAGTGGCCTGTCGCCACTCAACGATAATACTGCTGGCACACTGGTGATACTTACTATTTAGAGTGGTTTCTAAATTCTTCACTAAAAATCGATCAGCTCCTATGTTGCCTAAAATTTTTGTGTCATTATTTATATGTAGCTGAGAACTATTGTAGTATACTTATTTTATTTTGGTCACATTAGTTCTTTGAGAGAGTGGGTTAACTAAAATTGTTCAGTCCCAACTAAATGAACATGATATTTTTTTTTTTTTTATAAATGTATTACTGTGAATATCAACAATGTATTATCACCTCCAACACTTTTTTAGTCATTCACATACCATCATATTTTATTAGAGAATGCCTTAGTATTTCACTTGATTACAAGCTAGCACATAATAATATTACTTCAGATAGAATCCTCTGATCTATTCACCTATTGATTAAATTATATTACCTATTAATAGTAGTCTGTTCATTTCATCATTTTTTCATGCAAATATTATGTTTTTAGTAAACGTCCTGTCAGATTTGGACTATCTTTGGCTTGTACTGTTGAAAATAAAGAAAATGCTAGGCCAGCAGATCCAGATACAGATGGTAGTGATTCTTCTGGCGATGGACCTGTACTGTACAGAGATGATGACCCTGAAAGTAAGTCACATTCAATTTTATTATTAGAACAGTATAGAATAAAAAAAAGAGAAATTGCAACCGACCCTAAATCAGCCAATCACTAAGTCCCAAAAGGATCTGTTGTGAAATTTCCCAGTTACTTTACAATTGCAAATGTGGTGCTTATAAGCACGCTCCAAAGCCGCCTGAGAGGTGCATCGGTATTGCTTGTCGCCGCGGACGATTCATCGCCTAATTGGAGGAATCTCGCTCTTGCCAGACACCCGCAATAGCAGAAGATATGGAGCGGTGTCTCTTCCTAAGTCAAGCAAAACCTGCAATGACCTTTATCAGCCAGACCCAATAGACACATACGTTTCTTGAGCCTATAGTGCTTGGCCAGCAGACCCAGCGTAATTCTTAAGGCTCTGATCGAGTAGGTCTGCCATAAGCTTCTGTGAGGATCCTCTTATTCTCTTTCGCTTGCCTCTGACCAGTGGTATTCCTCTACCAGGCTTCTGATGTGCTGCGAACTCTGAACGTAAAAATTGAATGGCACTGCCCATTAAGTTTTTCGGCCAATTCTACATGCCCTGGAACCCAGAATAGAGTGAGCTTATTAGAATTAGAGATATTTTCCATGATAGCCTGCTTCTTTTTGGGACATCGACCGGTTCCCGGTGGTCGCTCATCATCAGGATGTTTTTGGTCAAAACAGTGTGATAACATAGACTTCATAGAGCAAATTTAGTTGATACACTAAATTTAGTATATCAACAGTGACACTCAATTTTTACGTCCGGAGTTCGCAACACATCAGAAGCCTGGTAGAGGAACACCACTGGCCAGAGGCAAGCGAAAGAGTTCATTAGGATTAGGGGATCCTCGCACAAACTTATGGCAAGCCTATTCAATCAGAACCGCGTGGCCTTAAGAATTAAGCTGGGTCTGCTGACCAAGCACTGTAGGCTCCAACTCTGCGTAACCAACACATCAATTTATTAGAATTGCCCACCTCGGTAAGAAGTTTGGGTATATCAGCTAGAATTTACCCAGTAGACATCGATGGCTTTATTTGTAGCCGGACTCTCGGAGTGCATAACAATCCTTCAGTTACAGAGATTCCATTTTAGAGTCTCCGTAGCATAATACATTATGGCCTCGAGCTCCGCTTGAAAGATTGTGACATACCTGCCTAAGCCCACCCAAATATGATGTTTAGGTTTGTGGCTAGTTTCATTTCATTACAAGCTAGCAGAAAAATAGATACTTCAAACAGAATCCTCTGGTCTATTTAACTCTGAGGTAGTCCTTAGATTTCTCTTTTGGTATTAAGATCGGAAATGCCGCATTAAAAATAGTGCTCATGAAACCCCTGGTGCTGATTCTGGCAATCTAAATTTTATTATTAACTTTGTAACTACTTCTCGCTGTAATTAAGATGGTTAATATGTTGCAAAAATTCAAAAAGTCGGTGCGACGTTATTGGACTTTTCTTAGTTCCCGATGATTTTCTCTTTGAAGACATTTAGGTGTTCCGCCAAAATTTGTATCCTAAGTCTTAGATCTATCTCTTTGTTTAGGGAGTTCTCAGACTGTATGAATTGGATTAAGTGGAAAGTCGTGTAAATTTTTTATTTTAGATTTTGTGTAAACACAGATAATTGTAATCTCATCTATTTTTCTTTTTCAGGCCGTTTGGCAGCCAAAATCGCTAGAAAAGATAGTCTGGCCTTGAAGTTAGCCTTAAGACCAGATCGACAAGAGTTGATCGATAGAAATATACTTCAAGTACAAACTGAAAAAGAACGTCAAGAAAATAAAGAAGCTGTGGGTGCAAGACTGATCAGGTAAAATTTATTGTTTAATGAATATAACAGTGTTAATGCATTAAATGCATATACCAGTGGGACATTTTGAAAATTCTGCTTTTTGGCAGATAAATTATTCCTTTTAATAAACTAACTCTATTTGAATTGTTCCATAGGTTAATTTCATGAATAAAAGATATAATAATCATGACCTTATTTGATCGGACAAAATACCTTCAAAAATGATACAACTTCAATTAAAAAGAAAAATAATAAACAACTCTACCCTGAAGAACTTTATTCCAAATGGATAGAAGGTCTTGGGCAAAACTAAGGACATGGATCTTACCCGAAACACCTAATGTTTGCAATTCAATAGTAGTAGAAGCCTGAAAAATCTTCAGGATATGTCTATCCTAACATAATAATCTTCTTATTATGTTTAAATAATAGTGGATAGGACTTCCAGCTCCTAGTCACTTCCTTCTAAAGATAATGGTCTCTCTTCTTTGGAGATACGGTCTAATTTTTCCATTGTCAGTGTTCTAACATGTTACGAACACAGTTTTTGAGGTGTTTAATCGAGATGTTTATTCGTCCCTTTAACTTTTTTAACAATTTTTATTGAGTTCAGGTCGAAATGATGGGGATTGCCATAGAATAAAACATTGTATCTCTTAAACAAATTCGTTAATAGTTCGTGATCTTAGCGTACTGGACACCCACGCGGAGAATCCGGGTTCGAGTCTAGCTGTGCTACCCTTAGATTTTTTCTTCTCAAGAGCTTCTACAGCTCACTGTCCGGTGATGGACAGTGATGTCTGTAACGAGAGAACACTGGAGGCCGGCAGTGCACTGAGAAGGCTCCAGGCGCCAATGGCCCTAGATGTTGACGCGCCTTAAATTAAAAAAAATACCATATTTCTCAAATGGAATTTTGAAGACAAAGGCAATCTGTCGCTACAGTTTTAGTTCCGAATACATTAGTACTGTACTGAATCCCTGACAAGGGATTCTTTGTCTCCAAAAAAATTATTTCCCCGAGTGAGATTGAGATATTTCATCGAGTGAATTGCATTGTCTGGTCGGTAGGATAGAATCTGCTCTAGAGACAAAGGAATATGCTCTTGGGTGCTTCTTTGATGTTGAAGGGGCATTGACAGAGTATAGTTTGATGCTCTTGAAGATTCCCTAGGTCGAAAAGATATACCACCAGTTTTTAAGGAGTAGAGTAAGGTAGTTATTTAAGGAGTAGAGTTATACAGGCTTCTATAGGTATGCGCACTGTGGTTGTGGGAGCGGCTAGAGGGTGTCCTCAAGGTGGTTGTGTCTCACCAAAGCTATGGTGGGCTGTCATGGATGAACTGTTAACCAGGATGAATTCATTGGGATTCTATGTACAGGCATATGCCGATGATGGTGTTATTTTATTGATGGGGCGATGTCTGACGACTACTGTCTCAGACTTATGCAAAGTGCCCTCAATATGGTGTATGATTGGACGCAGGAAAAGGGTCTTTCAATTAATCCCAGTAAGACCCAGGTAATTTTATTTACTAACAGGAGGAAGATCGTAGGATTAAAACCTCCTAGGTTAATTGGAACTTCTGTTCACATTTGCAAATCGGTGAAGTTTCTTGGAGTGATTCTTGACAGTAAATTAAATTGGTCGGAACACGTTATGTCACAGCATCAAAAGGCAATTATTTCCTTTTGGCAATGTTGAAGAATCGTAGGTAAAAATTGGGGGATTACTCCCAAGATGATGTTTTGGATTTATGGTATGGTTATTAAACCTAGGTTGTTATATATGCAGCTGTGGTGTAGTGGTGTTGCATTGAAATAAGATCCGCTGGACTGCTGCTTGAGGATATTCAATGCTTGGTTTGTCTGGCGGTACCGGTGCGATGCGGACCACGCCAACAGCTTTTTTTTTTTTTTTTTTTTTTTTTTTTTTTTTTTTTTTTTTTTTTTTTTATTGAATATTTACAACTGTATTATATATATATATACAACAAGTAAATATGATAGAAGGAATACTATATCATGTAATGTCATGAATGGCAGTTATCCAGTGATAACTGACATTAGTTATCCAGGAGGTCGCGGGGCCAACGGCGCTTCAGCCGTCTTTGGGGATTACCTGGGAGTGAGTTTGAGTAGAGGGCTTGGACGAGGGGATTTGGATGGAGGGATAGGTGACTGTGGAATTTGATGTATCGGGATTTTGCGAGGTCGTTGACAAACGGGATCTTGATGTCGTTGTGGATGGTGCGGTTGGTGACGTAAAAAGGAGCGTCGACAATTCGACGGAGGATTTTTGATTGAAGGGTTTGAATTCTATTGCGGTTGGAACGCTTAGCAGTGCCGTATAGTTCTAGTCCGTATGTCCAAATTGGAGCGAGCAGTGAGATGTAAAGCTGTCTTTTGTTTAGAAGTGTTAGTTTAGAGCGTTTGTCAAGAAGTCTAGCCAGAAGTCTGAAGCGTTGGTTGAGGGTGATTCGTTTAAGTCTCGTATGGGGATTCCATGTGAGTCGCTTGTCTAAGTATAGTCCAAGATAGCGAACGTGGTCTGCGGGAGAAATAGGGATATTGAACAGGTAGACGGGAGGGAGTACTTTTTTGTTTAATGTAAAGACTATGTACTGGGATTTGTTAAGGTTGATTTTTATTCTCCATTTGGTTAACCAGGATTCAAGTGAGTGGAGATGGATTTGCAAGGAGCGCCTGGAGAGAACGGGATCTGTGTGGGGTGATAGGATTGCTGTGTCATCAGCATAGGTGAATAGGCTTGTGTTGGGGTGTACAGGGATGTCGGCAGTATAAATTGTGTATAGGATGGGTGCCAGGACGCCAACAGCTGCAGTGGAGACTTTATTGGGAATTCCACCGCTCTTTGTAGAGGTGAAAACTGTGGCAATGAAAGCCTGTTATAGAATGAAATAGGCAGATTTTTGGCAGGGTAAGCTATATGGTCATTCTACCATTCATCGCGAGATGCTTCTAAAGGTTCCTGTTACAGGTTTTCCTTCTGATAGAATGTTGAAGACATTTGTTTTCGAGCAATCTTACAGTGTCAGGTTACTTTCTAGGGAAGATTGGGTCTGTCTGGGGTGATACCTGATAATTACTTCCGTTGTTACACGGACGGTCTGGAGCTGCGGTCTATTTTGAGACCGGAGGTCATTTGGCAGTATCTCTTGGTAAATGGATCACGGTCTTCCAGACTGAGGTTTATGCTATTCTTTGTTGTATCTTGGATGAGAGGGTACGTAACACTAACTTCAAAGGTATGTTGTATCTGCTCGGACAGCCAAGCTGCGCTGAAGGCGCTGAGTTCATGTGTCTTCACTTCCAGGTTGGTGTTAGAATGTTCTAAAAGACTGGAAGAGCTTTCTGCTCTGAAGGATGTGCTTCTAGTCTGGTGCCAGGTCACATGGGAATTTTTGGGAATGAGGAGGTGGATAGGTTTGCCAAATTAGGCGCCTCTCTCCCTTTCATTGGTCCCGAGCCTGCTGTTGGCGTGTCTTCTGGCACATGTCTGTCAGGCTTCCAGACATTGACTGCTTCACAGCATTCATCTTATGGATGAGCTCAGTTGGTTTTCGGCAGTCCGTAATGCTCATCGGGGGTCCGTACAAGGCCATTAGTGAGACGTTGCTGTGTTTTTCACGGAGCTCTCTCAGGCATCTGGTTGGATCTCTTACTGGACATTGTAGTTTAAGGAGACATCTCTACATAATGGGGCTCATGCCGGATCCATTTTGTAGAGTCTGTGAGACAGAGGAGGAAACACCCATCCACCTTATGACTAGCTTATGAGAAAATTAGGTTTGGACCTTTGGTCGGAATAGGATGTCTGTGGAAGAGCTTAGGCTATTTCCGCTTAAGGTTATTGTCCGATTCAATCGGACTGCGGTTAATCTTAGATGGATTAGATCTGGATCTGGATATTTGTTCTAGACCCGGTCTGTTGTTGTTTTTCTTGGGGCAGCTATATGGGCCCAGTGTGGCTTTGGATAGCGTAGGGTTTGGTCCCTCCCCACAGACAAATAATAATAATAATAATGAGATTGAACAATCTGAAATAGCTCTTTATTGGCCACTCAGAGTCTCAAACCACCACCTAGACGAGTTCTAGGCTCATCACAAAATGTATACCCATGCAAATGTGGGTGAGGTGGTTTCTTTTATAAACGATTCAAATCGGGATTTTTTTTTTTTGCATCTAAACTAGTTTTCTTGCAGTCTACTACTTACCTTATTATTGTTTTTGACAAAGAGGAAAACTAATGATCTCCGATCGTGTGGGGGTCTCACACGCCAAGCGGTGGAATTCCCAATAAAGTCTCCACTGCAGCTGTTGGCGTGGTCCGCATCGCACCGGTACAGCCAGACAAACCAAGCGCTCCAAAAAAACACCCTTCAATATCGTCGGAGGCGCCTGACTCGGAAAACACATTATTTCAGGTCAGGTTTCCGTTCTTTAGATCTTCCAGGGCGCATTCCTACCAATTATGACCACCTAATTTCTTATCCCTTCCCTAATCCGCCTGTCTGTGTCCCAGTTATTTTCGTAAAACCTTCTCGATTAATTGGGTCACCCCGTTGCAATTCTCCTCTCCTCTTCAACTCTTTATTACGAAATTTCCCTCAGTATTACCGCCTCATAACGTTATTGCCCCCTCAAGCTCCTTCCTTTCCCTATTCCATCTCCTTCAAACGGAGATTGTATGCGTTCGCGGCGATGATCGTATCGATACAATATAAACTACCCAGCTCCGCTACAATACCCATCCTAAGGAGATATTCCAAGAAGCAGTCATCCCCACTTAGCCCCTGTCTCAGCTAAAATCTAAGCTTCCCATGTCTGCAGAACATCCGTGGTGTAACTTCCGGAATCAGGCTTACGGTCCACTGGCCACGGGTTTCTCTTTCCGTTATGCCTTGCCACTCCTTTAGCCTTCGCATCTCACTCTCTTTCCTTCTTTTACCGGCCCAACATCCTTGTTTCTTTCATAGATGTAATTCCTTTGCTCCCCTGGATGGCGTAACACCCACAGAGGGCAGAGCTGCTAGGTCTTATATCAGCTGGAATCCTACCTTATTTGTATAAAAATTCGAATCTGATTGGCTTTTATGTACTTTTCTCCGATTGCGTGAACGGTCAGTATTAGGTTCCCGGACAATGAGCATTAGTTCACCGACTGCTACAGTAATACCTCCTATAGCTCCCTAAAGATCCATTTCCCTATCCCCTCTCCCACAAACGAATATACTCTTTATATTGTCGTGTCGTCGACTTATTAAGCCTGAAATCTACCTATCAGTCTTAGTTTAGCGATCACACAGCGCATGGAATAATTCTACAGCTCCATCTTACGGCAATATTGCTTATAGTTACTTCTAATGATAACATCATTCATGACTTCTGCTCTTAGTCTCCTAGTAGTCATTTTTAATACTATTCAACCAGGACTGAATTCCCACACAATTTCAACCCGATGAGTAGAAAGGGTAAAAAAGTGATAAGAAAAATAAGCATTTATTCAGTTCTATGACTTCATTCTTGATAATATAAATCTTAAAAAATGAACATAATCTAAAAGATTAGCATAGTAATACCTACTTTTTGACCAATCACATTAATCCGTTTATTACTTGTGCAGTTGCAAAAAATACTAAGTGAACTCGCATCATTTGTAATAAAAGAAAAATTTTACAAATTCCACTTTAAATATGAACTGGAATATGTAAAATTATTAATTCCGGTAGATAATTATAACTAACGCATTATTTATTGAATATCTATTTTGTTTTTTTATAGACGCCTTAGTATGAGGCCAACTCAAGAAGAACTTGAAGATAGAAACATCTTAAAAAGTAAGTAATTATTTCATCATATTTATAAAAAAAAATTGAATTGAGAGCTTTAAAACAATAAATTAAAAGCTAGAACATTTTTGGAAAATGTGGGTGGGTCCGCATTGCTGGATAATATCCGATATTTTATCCGCCCTAGCATGCATATTAGTTTTGTTCCTCGCCGGTTTCGGATTTTCATTCATCGTCAGAGCCAATTCACCAAGTTCGCGTAGAGAGTTCACTTCAACGAAATGTTCCTGTTAGACTCACACTTGTTGGTTCGACGTGAGTCTAACAGAAACATGTTAGTTTCAACGAACTACACGAACTTGGTGATGAATTTGCTCTGACAATGGATGAAAATCCGAAACTGCTCAAGAACAAAACCAATATGCTTGCTACGACGGATAAAATGCCGGATGCTAAAATATTTGTTAATTTTATTATGAAAAGCAGACTAGAATTATAAGCCTTTATATTTAATATTTCATAATTGTTCCCTGAATTGGTAAATAATAATTAAGATCGTAATTGGGCAAATATTTCATCTTTAATCACATTGTTAATTTAAGAAGAGTCTTAGAATTTTTGCAGTATTATTCAGTCAAAAAATGAGCCAAACAAAAAAGTTCGTTTCATTTATCATAAATAATTACTAAAGAAAAAATGTATTTATTTTTTTGTTTTACTTTATTAATCTCAGAAAATATATACGTATAAAATCATATGAACATTTAATACAAAAAAATTCATGCCAGGTGATGAATTGTTTTTGTGTATGTGTATGTGAAAAAAGTAAAGTTCTTGTAAAGATAAAATCATATTCGTGGATATGTAAATTTTAGTTTGAATATGAAACTAACGCTTAATCACTTATCAAGGCAAGGTAAATAGGAATTTTCTGTAAACATTTATTGCATTGTAGAGATATCTATCTTCCTGTATACTTTAGAGGTTATTTACATATCTGCTTATAAGTTCTCTATACAATTTTTATAGATTCAATGCATTGCTAAACAAACAAAAAACATGCTCTTTTATTTTATAGCATTTTATTGTATTTAATTAAGATTTTAAGCATTCTAATTGTATTTGACATTTTAAAGTAGACTGGAAGATTTTTAGTCTCTATAAATAAAAACATTATTTATTAACTTTGGCGTTAGTGCAGGAATCTTTGAGGAAGAAAATAAAAACTTACTTATGAATATTATAATAATAATAAATAAAAAAAAGGATGTGAAAGAAGTATAATGATTTTATTCTCTCCTGGCTAGAGATGAAGATGAAATAATTGGAAGATCATAATGACATCATTTTATTTCTCGTAAGGGCTGCATAATTTTATTAACGGGAACCAAAAACAAAATGACAATCGAAGAAGCATAATTTAATTTCTGAGAATATTGTCACACATATTTTATTTGTGATAGATATATTCTAAATACCAGAAAGAGAGAACAACTACTTAATATAAAAAAAAAATAAAATAAATAAAAATGAAGATAACATTCCAAAAACAAATTGGTATAATTTCTAAAATTTGTAAAATTAAAATAATAAATTAT